>VUQS01032622.1:0-14252 GCA_015108495.1 Heterochromis multidens | reverse complement strand
ACATGACGGAGCTGGAGCAGTTTTGCCTTGAGGAATGGGCAAGAATCCCAGTGGCAAGATGTGGCAAGCTCATAGAGACTTATCCAAAGCGACTTGCAGCTGTAATTGCAGCAAAAGGTGGCTCTACAAATCTCTTGATGCATGCTCTACAAAGTACTGATGTTGGGGGGCTGAATACTTACGCACATGCCAATCTTCAGATTTTAATTTATTAAAAATTCACTTTTCTATATTTTTTTCTCATTTCACTTCACCAACGCAGCCTAGTTTGTGCAGATCCATCACATGAAATGTCATTGCGAAACATGTTGATTCCAGGTTGTGAGGCAAAAAAACCTGACGAATGCCAAGGGGGATAAATACTTTAGCAAGGCACTGTAGCTCATAGCAGCTCCAGAAAGCAGGCAGTGAAGCTGGCAGTCTTTGTTGTTATATTAACCACAGTATGTTTTAGACCTTCACATCACTGTTTGTTGTGGTGCGTCTTCTACAGGACGACTGCAAAGACACAATTAGAGAAACAACGTATAAAATTGCTCTTATCAGGTCTAATCTCTGTAAGTAACTAAGCGTCCCAGAGAGATCAGAGAGTCCCCTCTCCAGCCGTGTGTTTCTGTTCTATCGTTGTCAAAACTTAAAACAATTGAGAAATATAGTCCAGTTTAGAGAGGGGGAGGCTTTTAAAAATGTGTCAGCATTGTTTTAAGGCCAGACATTTGAATACTTAACAGTCAGTAAAATATTAACCTTTCAGGCATTTCATGACATTTTGCTTTTTAACCTCTTCCTTCGCCTCTCTACTTTATTTAAGTGTTGAATGTATGAATGTGTGCACTGATGGATGTTAACACAGAAATGATGCATCCCTACATGAAAACGTGAAATATGCACTGCATACACACGCACACATACACACAGAGGCGTGCACACACTCCACTAATGAGGATGGAAATCTCCCCGTCTCTCTGCTGTCATCCCTGTCTATATCTCTGCCACCAGCTGTCACACAAAGTAAAAAGTTTGAAGCTTTGTCTTTTATCCTTTCTCAAAGCTGGACAGTGCTAGGCAGTCAAGCAATCAAACACAAAGTCACTTCTTACCATCATTTCAGTCCCTCTGCTCTCCTCTTTAGAACACTCTGCCCCCCCCCGCCATACTCCTGTTCATTTCAAGTGTCTTTAATTGGACCTTTGCCAGTAGATAACTACCAGAAATTGAGTTGTCAGACAGTGTACCATCATCAGCCTGTGTTTAATGTGAAAATGTTAAGCATTGGTTTGCGATCAGTGTGTGCACGTTTCGTATTAAAGCTGATGGGCCGAGGCTTTTATAAATACCACGGTATTAAAAAAAAAGCTTTGATGCAGCAGGTGCACATACCAAAACCTTGCAGCCCAGCAGTGAATTCACCTAAATCTAGTCCCCATAAACCCTTCTCCACAAAAACAACATCAACAAATCATAGTTTCAAATCATACTGCTCACAGTGAGGTCTGTTGATAATCAAGAGTAGCAGCAACACAGATTAAGCTTTTGAATTATTTTAGTTTTTTGAAGAAATAAATTCAATACTGTGAGACCCACAAGGAGAATTGCATGCAGTCCAATTGGATTGGGGAAGAGGGAGAAATCTCAGAGACAGACACCAGAAAGCACTGAAACACTGAACTGAAAATATCTGCAGAGGTATGTAATAAATTCAGCACCCTTGAATACAGATCAATCTTTGCTTCCACCTGCTTCATCATATTGTGAAGATTTTTTCTCAAACAGTTCTTTAGGCCCTCTGTGAAACCTAGAACAGAGATATACACATTAGAGGAGTCTCTCTCTGAGATCTCTCTACTTCTTCCTTCTCTGAGCTGCTCTCAGGAGGAGGTCAGCGGGGTAACAGAAAAGCAGCCCTGTGTGTTTACACAGAAGCATCTCTGTTCATTTTGGAGTCTGACCCACATCAGCCGCTGGCTGAGCTACTAAATGTGTGACTCTGTGACACTTTACCACACTTCTTCCTGAGAAAATACAGTTAAAGCCAAACACCTGTTCCTTTTTTTGCCTTGATATAGTGCTCTATTAATCCTGTTTGTGTTGTGTGTGCGTTTTGCAGTGGAGCGATGCATGAGTGTTATGCAGTCGGGGACACAGATGGTAAAACTGAAGGCAGGATCCAAAGGGCTGGTGAGGCTCTTCTACCTGGATGAACATCGTTCCTGCATCCGCTGGAAGCCCTCACGCAAGAGTGAGAAGGCCAAGAGTGAGTATGCGTGCACATACACACCCCTCTGCATGTACACACAGATTCAAAAACACATACACAAACTCTTTTTGCATGTGTCCTGTCTGGCTTTCTCTCAAATTATGCTATAATTTCTAAACATCCTGATACATTTAATGGAGAAAATGTTCTTTATTATAACTTTTTTTCATAGTTTGTCTAAGTTGAAGCAGCACATCAAGAAGTAGCACCTTACAAACCTCCAACCTAAGTGACCATATAGGTCATTTGCCTTGAGTCTGAGCATGTGATCTCTGACTAACCATCTGTGAGGTTCAGGCACAAAAACAAATAAAACAGAGGACCTTAAAAGACTCCTTCAGACTTTTTTTTTTGTCTGCATTTCCACCATGGTTTAAAGATTTGTACTGAAGCTTAAATATTAGGCGTATTTATTCCCTGACATATTAAAAATCTGCTGTTATTTCAATGTAGTTTTCACAGGCAACTATACTATGATTATACAGTGTAGGATTATATGATTTCTTTTGTAACTTAAGAGTTCATACATTAAAAGCTACAGATTTTTAAAAATGGTGGCTGAAATAAAATGCTGTGGCTAGTTGACCAACCAGGCAAGTTTAGTACTGCAAGCAATTGTCCTGGAAAAGTTTCTAATTTCTAGGAAAAGTTTCTTCGTTGAAAAGGGCTCTTTAGTTGCATTAATAAACACTAAGCTAAGGTTGAGAAATAGTCATTAATACATTTACTGTTTATTTTTTATTTGAAATAGGAAATGAGCAGAAGAATGTTAAATCCAGTGATTTGTTGACCCATCCATCAACACCAACTCTGTTTGTAGTGTCTTTGTGTCTACTGCCACAAGATGCTTTGTGGTAGTAGACATTTTGCAGTTGCAGCACAAGATATGTAATATTAAAAATCAGAGCACTGCTGGCATGTCCCTTTATTTGCCGAGACGAATGTCCTGCATTTTCTTCAGTTCTTCATTTTGTTTAGACTGTGCTACTAAAAAAATACCCTGTCCAACAAAATCCTAGAATAACGTGACCAGCGTTATAGGTTGTCATTTGCACCTGTTTAAGTTGTTGGAAATTTTATGATTTTGGTTTAATGCAGAAAAAAAATCAGCTTTGGATTGAAACAAGGTGTTTTTGTTGTTTAAACCTAAACAAATGGGACTGAGATTATAATCCCCACTCTCATGCCTTCTCACTGTCTGATCACACAGATGTTGCACCGTTTGATATTGTACTGTTTCTAGAACTCAACAGTTAAATGTATAAAAAGCTATCAACACAAGATTATTTCTACTTACATAATAATAATAACACTAATAATACTTTTATTTCCTTAGCATGTATCATGTTTCAAAATGCTTCGCAGATTGTGGCTATTTCCTTTTTTTGCAGCGTTAACCTTCCTATTTTTTTTTCCTGGAATGTGTGTTGAAGTTTAATAATCTGAGTTCGCCACACTGCTGAGGCTCTGAGAGGATTATCGTTATATGTTTCACGGCCCCCTCAAAGCATCGTTGGCACTTCTTTATTTTGTATCAACCCACTAAGGCATACATCTGTCTATGGACCTGTCCTTACATGTGTAGATGGCAATGTATGTGTGTGTGAGTAGACTGTCAGCGTTAGATAAGCCTCTTAGATCCTCTCCATTGACATGATTAAGAGAAACACACAACAGCTGCCTGGCTATTTCTTTGAAAATGTGTGTGTGTGCTCCGTTTTCCTTAACAGTATCAAAATAAGGCGGCCATATTGTTACTTTCTGTCATATTGTAGCAGCATTTCAGATATGAGATTATGTAAGAGGAAGTGATATGGTAAGAGAGTGTAATGGTAGATAATTTTGGAATGGATCATAACAAAATGTATTTTAGGATGAGTAGAAAGGCAGTTAATTGAATTTAAAAAATCATCAATTCTTTAATTATTCATTTAAACATTATGCTAAAAACAAAAACGTTTACTGTTCTGAGTAAAAGGCTTTGTGCATTGATGAGTCATTAATACATTGTTTTATAGACATAAGGAAAAATGCAGCAACTTGAAGAGATGCACAGAGTGCATTGTAAATTCAGAAAAGGTCATAGTTTACTGTAGGTGGCCTCTCTTTCCTCACAAAGATACAGACTCATAGATAGCTGGGTTTTAAACTCCATTCTCATTAGGCTGTGATATTCTGAAGCCTATTGGAGCTGCTTGTGTTCTTTCTCTGCCTTTTTGTATTTCACATAAAAGCAGAGCGTGAAGGAACTGGCATCTTTTTAATCATGGTTATTTTTCAAAAAGCTATTCATGTTTTTTCATGTTATCCCTTGTTTTATGTTTTAAACTTATTCTGCTGACTTCACATCTTTGTCATTACACTTCTACTGGTGCTCCTGTCTTTAAAGTTAAAGGATAATAACATTGTGTTAGTCAAAATTTTGTCCATTTGTCAGCTAGTAATAAACTCTCTCAGCCCCCAAGCCCATTCAACCTTAGTGAAGAATTAATCTTTAAAAACTGGTCATGCCCTTGACTTTCTACTCTCTCCTTATTTCGTCCTCATTCCCTTCCCATCTCAACCCCCCGCTGATCACGGTAGATTGCTGCCCCTCCCTGAACCTGGTTCTGCCAGAAGTTTCTTCCTGTTAAAAGAAAGTTCTTCCTTTCCACAGTTGCCAAGTGCTTGCTCATTGGAGACAGTCTGATTGTTGGGGTTTTCTCTTTAATATTGTCTGTATCTTGCAGCATAAAGTGCCTTGAAGCGACTGGCACTATGATGGAACATTGCCAGCCAGTGCAACTGTGCCACTATTGGATATGTTATTGGATATGTTAATGTCACCATAATTACTATAACCTACTATAATATATCTACAGTTGTTACTTTTTTTAATCAAAAGTTTAAGATCAGCAGCCTTTCATTTAAATTTTAATTCAGTGTTAACTAGAGAGAGAGAATTATTAATGATTCCTATGAGCTGCCCTTTTAATTTATTATTTTTCTCCTTCTTTTCCATCTTTTCACTCTGTCAGTCACCATTGACTCACTGTATAAGGTGACAGAGGGCGGTCAATCGGACATCTTCCATCGGCATGCGGATGGCAGCTTCGACCCAGCCTGTTGTTTCACAGTCTATCATGGAAACCACATGGAGTCCCTCGACCTAGTAACATCAAATGCAGAAGAAGCCAGAACCTGGATAACTGGCCTCCGCTACCTGATGGCTGGAATCAGTGATGAGGACTCGTTGGCCAAACGGCAGCGTACGCACAACCAATATCCTTTAGAAAAATAGCAACACACAAATCACTGCTGTCCGGTGTCTTGACATGAACATCAATTTAGTTAAGGAAAACAGTTTTGTATTCATTTTTTTTTTTTCAGTTCAGAAGGAAGCATTTAATCTTTCAAAAGAAAATTCTTCACCATAATGTGAATTTCAGTTGTTTTCCTTAAGAAAATAATGTTGCATTCCTCAAGCACACTCTCAACAAATAATTTATACTACTAAAGCTGGCAATCAGCATATTTTTATCTAACCTGTTTTCATCCACCTTTGTCTGTGTGTCCTGTTAAACACGTGGAAATGCTGGAAATTACCCTGACAAGTTTTATAAACAGATGTACACACAAAACCCACCTCTTTTTCCTTAATGTGTGTGTGCCTCATGTGGATGAAGCAGACGTTTGAAGAAGCTGATAAGAATGGAGATGGCCTCCTGAACATTGACGAGATCTACCAACTTCTTCATAAGCTGAATGTCAATCTGCCACGCAGGAAGGTCAAGCAAATGTTTCAGGTCAGAATATAAAGCCATTTCAAATCATTCAGCCATTACAGTCTAATTGAAAACATACTGCTAGACTGAACTGTCAAACAGACATTCACAAATTCACATTTTTTATATACGATATTTTAGTCAAAGTGAATTTAAAGACATTTTACAAACCTTCTCATTACAAAAGGTGTTCCATTTTAACACATTATAGAAGCTCAGCTGTTTTAATTATTATGCCTGTGTGTAATTCAAATAAATATGTGAAATATTTAGTAGTAGTTTAGTCCTTATGCAAGAAAGGCACTTTTATAGGAAAATAATATTGTAATGTAAGGAGAAGATCAGGGGTGTCAATCTCATTTTACATCGTGGTACACATACAGCCCAGTTTCATCTTCCTTGGTTGCGCCAGTAAAACTATTGCCTAAAAACCCAAATCCAAATTGTTCCCATTACTTTCAGTGTAAAGAAGTTTAAGTACACATTCTATCCCTGAGATGCCCTAAGAAAAATGAGTGCAATTTCAACATACCTCTCAGTTATAGAGGTATTATTTCATTATAAAGAAATGCATTATAAAGAAATGCAGCTGCAGTAAATCAAGGAAACCAGTCAGTGCTGCTCACTGGGATTGCACAATCAGAAATAAAGAAATAAAGGATTTTATCCTGTAACTAAAAAAACAGAAATTATCTGTGAATTCACCAAAAAGTTCTGTTTTTTTTATTACTGCTGTTGTTATGTTTATACTGAAAAAACAACAACCTTGTGATGTTAAATTGAAGACTAACAATACTAAACAACTACCTTTCTTTCTTTAATGGTTTAGCTATTACTTCCTTTGCCATATGACAGGCCATGGGTTATGTCTTTGTCAGTAAGAAGACTGTAAATCTGATGAAAATACAGTTAAAGGTTCAAAATTGATGCCCTCCTTCTTTGAAATGTCCACATTTTTCAAAGCCATCCTGTGGGCAAGATTGGACCCTCTGGTGAGTTATTGTGTATATTACGAAGGTGCAGCACTGAAAACAAAGTTCTCACTTTCATTGACCACAAAGACAAACACAAATGCAGTCCCTCCCTAACAAATTTATCCAGCCACAAAGACATCAGAAATAATTACAACAATTTGACAATTTGTTACTTTTCAGGCCAAAACTGGCTATGCAGGTGTCCTGGCACAACAGGCAACTAGAGCCACAACTGTCAAGTTGCTCAGCTATGAATAGTTCAGAGAACTGTCTGTGTTCTACCATTTTAACAGCACAAACAAAAACTCAACTAAACTAAACTTGGCAGACCCATTGCTCAAATGTAGAGGCTAAGAAATGGTTTTTAGTGCCTTTAAGCTTTCAAATGGCTCTTTATGAGAACATATTGTACAGTAAATCTCTATTTCAGCCAAGAATTACCTCATTTTAAAAAATATATAATTTGCTGATATGAAAAATCCGAACAGTGTTACCGCCTTAAGCCTCCTCTTCTCCAACTCTTCATTAGTTCACAGTTGATACAGTGAATTTCAGCATGTGTCATCCCCTCATAATGGACTAAATTAAAACAGTTCAGTCTTTGGGTCTAGATTAGAAAGAAAATTTCACCAATATATCTTTTTCCAGTGACGCACCGGGAGACAGCCTGAACCTGAACAGCTTTTGGTGCTTAAAATATCCAGAATCTGTCTGTTTTCTGTCCATGGATTCTAAGCCAATCACAGTGATTTATCCTTTTCGTTATGTGTATATTCTGTCTGTGATCGAGTCCCCAATGTTCACAGTGAACTCATTATGGGAGTGCAATGGAGGCATTAGCTGGTATTATTAGATTTGGTGTCGAATGGGCCCCCGTGAGATCCAGGTAATATGAGATGCTGGATCCCACCGAGCCGATGGAGCGGGATGGCAGGATAGAATAAGGAGTGAGCCCAGCTGTGCATGTCCCCTGGAAATATCTAGTGAGATATAAGTATAGGGGGAAAAAAAGAGTACGTAGAGGTAATGTGTTTGTGTAAAAAATGTTGGTACATGGTGTATGCTTGCTGGTGGTGTGAACCTGTGCTGTATGAGTGTGAAAAGATGGGACAGCATGCAGCACAATTTTAGACTATGTGCATTGTCTCGTATATTGGCAGGGCTGATAATAGCTTTTCACTTACAGGACGTGCAATATAGAAGCAGCAACTTCTTGCATTTTGACCAAATATCAGGGAACAGATAAGTTCACAGGTGGGAAGAACTCACGAAACTTTTTATACTGCAGACACAATGTCGCACTGAACTACCGTTTCAGTGCAAGAAACAAAAACAAACACTAGATTCTTCAGAATTGAAGAAGATGAACTTACAACCACTTTGAGTTCAACCATGTTCACTTGTAATAGTTATAAGTGTGTAACAATGAGCAGCTGAAGCAACCCCAGAAGTTTCTGTCTCAGACAAGCCTCATGCAGATAATCACACTGCAGGGCTTGAGTTTGCATTAAATTAATAAGCTTCACAAAGCCTGCATTTGTAGTTTTGGTCTAAAAATCAAAATATAAAAGCTTTAGCCATGTCGCCAATGACATATCACTCCCTTATCGTCACAGGAAGCAGACACAGATGATCATCAGGGCACCCTCACATACGAGGAGTTCTCCGTCTTCTACAAGATGATGTCTCTCAGACGGGACCTGTACCTGCTGATGATGGCTTACAGTGATAGGAAGGACCACCTAACAGCAGAAGAACTGGCCAACTACCTGCGAAATGAGCAAAAGGTGCCAATCAAATTCTCAGCAAAGGATGTTAAAACCCAGCTCAGTTTTATTATGAGAAGTCCAAACCACAGTCTCACAAATCAGGTCTTTAAATTGTAATTCAGCCTCAGAAAAGAGGTTCATTATATTCCTATTCACTCTCTCCTTGTTACTCCAGTGTTTAACTCCCTTTGTCTAAGCTGTCTGCCCAGAGGAATCTGCTCCACTAGGCCAATGTATTGCACCTAAAATTGGTTTATGTCATGGGAGCACTTGGCTTGTTTTATATGACTTTTCTTTGCTCTTTTTCTTTCTTCTCAAGGTTTTCTTTTTTTCTTACACATTTTTCCCTTCTCTTACATTTCAGTGGTGTAATTTTTCATCATGGTCTATTTTCTGTTCCCACCCTGATACTCAGGTTAATATGGTTCTATAATTGAGCTGCTCAGTTTAATATAAAAATGGGAAATCACATTGACTTTCTCGACCTTCTAGACTTAAATTAAACCAGTTATTTACTACATTTCAAATGGTGCAAATATGAGTCTTTCATATGTTTTGTTCATTTTCTTTCTGTATAGATGACCAATGTGACTCCAGAGTATGTTGCAGAAGTCATTGACAAGTTTGAGGTGTCTGAAGAAAATAAACAAAAATGCGTTATGGGGATTGAAGGTAACTTTATTTTCTTTATCCTCCCTTTCAAAATGTGCTATTTCTAAATCTTGGACAAAGTTAGCCTTTCTCTTTCCTTCCCTGTGTTTGTCACGGCACGGAATCACTTTTCAACACCATTACTTATTTTAAGACCAGCTATTGATAGAGTTGATGCCATTTTGGTGTTCTGGAAGGGACAACCTGTACAAGTAAAGCTGAACACGTTATGTGTCTTATGACTGACACCTTGGCCTTGACACGACTGTTGTTGTAATTTGGCGCTATATAAATAAAATTGAATTGAATTGAATTGAATTAAAAAATATATATAATGGTCACAGTGTTGTAAAACAATCTAATATTACCCTTGATGTATGGTCTAAACCTAACAAATTCAAGCCAGGTTATCATTGTCTACACAAAATTCATAAAGACATTTGAAATTCAACAATTTTTTATTATTTACTGTGAATTCCACTCCTTATAATAAAAATACTATAAACTACTGACAAGAAATAATGGAAAATATAAGAAGATGACCATGAATGGTTCTGGTTTTATCTCTAAGTGTCATTTTAAGTAACACCCCATGTACTCGAAAGGTGACCTTAAAGGAGAAGAAGGCGTGAGGATGGACGAGGGTAGCCAAAGTGTGAAAATTGGCAAATCAGAATGCGGGTGGTGGGAAAGAGAAGAGTGAGTGCGGCCAGGGCAGATAAGGGGGTGGGAGACAGAGGGTAAGGCTAATTTTGTCATCTGAGGCATGAAGACAAGCATTGTGTGTATGCCTGGCCGACCACACCAGTATGCCTCATGCCCCTGTTGCAGGCCTGAATTATGGGTGTTCAAACAGAAATGACAGTATGCAGATTTAAATTAATGTTTTTCTATAGCATAAAGTATAAGATGTACTGTACAGTTTTTAGTGTTTTTACATCTGTGTTACCAACACATTAGTATTCATGTCTCACAGTGTACTGTTAGAATCTAAACTTAGTCTTAATATACCATGCTCAGATTGCATGTGATCAATCACTATATTTGTGTTACATCTTTTTAATCTCAACCACTTTCTTATTTTAATTCTCCTCCTCAGTCTGCTTCCCCACATTAACTCTCTGCTTCCCTTCCTTCATCTTATTTATTCTCTTGCTCTTGGTATTCTTGTCTCTTTTCTGTGCGTGCTTACTGGATGAATGGAAACTTTCTTCCTTCTTACTCATCTTCATGTTGTACCACCCCAAAATAAGTTAACCATGTTGTGGTTTGAAACCACAGCACTGTGGTTTTTAGAGTTGTTTGTAGTTTCCTGGAGACCGACTTGATGATGAAGAGATGTAGGTAGAAGCTGTACATGAAATGATACGGTGGATTGTTATTGGAAAAAAGAAAAAAAAATCCAGTTCTATTTTAAGAAAAAATAATTATATATGTCTTGAATTTAATGCAAGAGGGATGCAGGATCAGTGTATGACCATCAATAACTAAAATCAATGGCCTTAGTTAATTTTTTTTTACCTTATTCAACTTTTTAGTTTATGTTAATGTTATGCCTGTTAAATTTTGCTCATTAGCACTAAACACCAGTACTGTTGAGCCAGAGGGAATGCCATTAGGGTTATGTCATTTAATCTGTGTGGCAGATTTTGGGATATTTCGCAGGATAGGAGAAACTGTGGTCTTGTCAGTTGTGCTAGACATAGTCAGAAGATTACTTAAGCCCCCAGGTTGATCCTTAGGGCATGGTTGATATCTGTGTCCAGGCTTATCTAATACCTGTTGAGACATTTAACCTAAAACCAGAAACATCAACCATGATACCACTAGATGGAACTTCACAAAACAACTGTCATTAGGATTCCTCATATAGGAATAATACATCTCTTTTTTTCCCCCCCAAGCATTACTTTATTTGACTTCCACTGTTTTGAAGATAACAACACAGAGCAAGAAAGCACATGCAGTTATAAACATACAGCACAGCTAGGTGAGAACTATACAGTGATTATTAAAATAATAATAATCATAATAATAACGTAGAAAAAAAGAGTCAGTTCAGTTCTTCCTTCTACCCATCTACTTCAATATTATTATTCTTCAGAAAGAGTGAGCCATACACTGTTTGGCTTCCAAAACTATCACAAAGCCATCTGGGTAAATATTCAATAAGCATAATTTGTGATTAAGAGATGACTTTTCACCAGTGATCTGACTACACATATCCATCACCCTTTCCCTAAAAGAAATGATCATGGGTCATTCCCACATGCAATGGAACAGAGATCCTTTACATTACATTACATTTAATGTAAGTGTCAGGAATATTAGGATTAAAGTGATGCAGCCTAGTTGGACCAATATACTTCATAGTTATCCATTTATGTTGCAGTAATTTAGTTTTAGTTTTTACAGTCTGGATTTGAAATAAAAAGCAAGCTTGTAACCATTCTTCCTCAGATAAATCATCTTTCAAATCTGTTCTCCGTACATGCAGCATATTATGTGATGACTCTTTGTGCATACTAACAAATAGATTGTTAGACTGCCTGGCTAATTTAAAAAAGTTCTTCAAATGACATAAAATTATTGCCGTTATAGAGATCAGACACCTTAGCAAATAATAAATGTCTACTGAGATTTTATCGCCTGACAACGACACTGAAAGACAGACATTGCCACTCACACAGCAAAAGTGACCCTTCTAAATGAATTAAATATTTGATTTTATATAGCACAAAAGCTGTAAAACATGATTGAAGCTGTGGTAAAAGCTGCAGTATACTCATGTCTGTTTCCTGTCATAGTAATTTTTTGTTAATTAATATTCATATTTTCCTTCAGGTTTCACAAATTTCATGCGCTGTCCAACTTGTGACATTTTCAACCCTTTGCACCACGAGGTAAATCAAGACATGGACCAGCCTCTGTGTAACTACTTCATCGCCTCGTCTCATAACACCTACCTGACCGGAGACCAGCTCCTCTCCCACTCCAAGACTGACATGTATGCCTGGGTGTTGCAGTCCGGTTGCCGCTGTGTAGAAGGTAAACATACATCTCTATTTAAATGTGTGATCTGACCCATTGCATGGAAGACAATTAAGTAGGAAAAAGGACAGGTAAAAATATTTAAATGGATGATAGATGACTTCCATTACAGTACTTCACTTTCAGGGTCCTGTTTATTCCCTAATGTTTCATGCTGTAGAACAGTACCCTCATTGACACAACTATTAACACCTAAGCGTTTCTTATTGTAACTAATCAATATGTCTGCAGTGAAAATGTACTACTGTAATTAGACGCGATAGCATTTTTGGCTCATAATTATAAAAAATGATATTTGTTTCAGTCACTGTTTTTTTTTGTGATAATCACTGCATGGTTCCTTCTTGGTGCAAAAGAGCTCGACTTGAACATAAAATGTAACCTACCACCTGCAATACCCTAACTGGTAATAACATTTAAAACATGCAGAAAAGCCTTGAAATGAAATTTTAAAAAGTTTGTTGTTTCCCATATTGAGAGTTGAGCAGTGAAAATAGACTGAAGACAACATGGGTCTTCTGCTGGACCATCTCTGATTTGCATAAAAATTTTATGGTCCAAAGTTTGAACATATATAATGATTTCTATGAAATTTTAGCTTCATATATCAAATACTTTTCAAGATATATTTTTTTGAAAAATGTTTTTTTTTTCGCACATTGAAATCTGAGGCCATGTTTGAAGATGGATATGTCAAAACCTATTAAAGATAAAAGCCTGAAATTTTCACTGTTCTTTCTTAACATCAAAATGAATCAGGATCTGTAATTTGGGATAGATACATCTAAAATCTCTGAGTATTGGCTAGTTAAAATATGCAAAAAAAAAAAAAATCTGTATTTATGAATCATTTCTCCTTCTTCTCCTACAGTGGACTGTTGGGATGGTCCTGAGGGAGAGCCCATGGTCCAGCACGGCTACACTCTGACCTCTAAGATACCATTCAAGTCTGTCATAGAGACCATCAATAAATATGCCTTCATAAATAACCAGTGAGTCAAAACTTCTGTGTGTATATGTGGGTGTGCTGATTTGTATGTGTTCGTAAAAGAGAGACAGAGAGAGTGTGTGAGTGTTTAATGGATCTAGACACTTCCATTATCCCATTATCTCATTATTGTAGTGGGAGAAAACAGCTTTGAATACCAAATGGAAATGATGTTTGCCTTATTTATCCTTCAGTTTACTCACTAACATGACTAAAACATAATTTCTGTTTTTCACACTCTGTTATAATGAAATATTGATCAATATGTTGAAAGTTTCCATGTTTAACAACAACAAAGTTGTAGAAAGTAGACAACAAGAGAACACTGTGATTCCTGGCACTAAATAGCACCTATTACCCAGCCATCTGCTTAGCAGCACTTCCTCTAGCTCCCCGAGGAGCCACGGTTTGTCTCTGTTGGGTCCAACATTACCCAAACAAAGTGTTGAATGATGCAGCTTCCTGCTGCCACATTGGCTCAATTTGACATCCAGTATTGCATTTCTTGTGATGGCAGCGATTGTGTTATAAAACCATTTATCTGTTTCTAATAAAGACAATATTGGAGTACACTCAGTTTCTGTAAGTAAACAAGAAGTGTGACTACATTTGGCAGCTTGCTGAAATATTTATTAAAGTTGATTCAAGGGTGTATGCCTGTTCTTTAACTTATTTTCTACGTAACTTTTTTCAGTTCTGAGACATTGTTGCAGGTAATATATGGCTGTTATTAGTTTAAAGGGAACAAGTTAACACTTTTTAGGTTAGTTTTTTTTTTTTTTTTAATTTAGGTGAGCA
>VUQS01032621.1:0-11174 GCA_015108495.1 Heterochromis multidens | reverse complement strand
CTCTGGCGGACCACAAAAAAAAGCCCAAAGTGATGACTCTAAACTTCCAAGATCCCAATCTAATTAAGAATCCAGTGGATGCTAAACAAGCTGAATTCGCAGAGGCTCCAACATCTCAACCCACAGGAACCCACTGCAAACGTATATCCTGTGGCCAGGAGCTTCAGATGTTTTAACAGGTCAGAGCTGTTAGACAGCTAGTTTAAGAAGCTGATGGGTGTAATACACAACATGTACTGTTTTACAGCTCTGTTAATATAAAGAATTTTTATTCTGTCTGTGTCTCCTTACACAGCAACAACTCGCTGTTTGAATGAGCCAATGGAGAATCAGATGAAGACTGTCAATGCTCTCAGTCTGATTGACCTCTCAAAGGACCATTGTCTCCTGAGCAAATCTCAGTGAAATTTATTCTGATTCTGATTATACCCATAAGTAAATCAATCTTCCTATCCATTTTTTTAACCTGTTATCCAAACTGCAGGGGCTGGAGTCTATGCCAGGTGATGCTCCATGCTCGCATCTTAAACCGTGACCAATTTAGAATCACCTGTCAATCTAACATGCATGTCTTTGAACTGTGGGAGAAAACCAGAGCATCAAGAAAACCCACATAGGCACAGGGAGGACATGCAAACTCAAAAACAGGCTCGAGCTGACCAGCAGGAGTGACCAGCAGGTCACTGTCACCTCACAGCAATCTTCTTGCCGTGAGACGACAGTGATATTTTTTGCACATTCTGAACGCTCAGCATATTTTAACCTTCTTCACAACACAGTGTAATTATTGTGTGATCCTCCAGTGTGAGGTTTAACATAATTTAATTCAGTTTGTAGGGCTTCATTTAATGTACGTCTACACTGAGAAGTGATTTCTTTATCTCTTGAACGATTATGGTAAATTAGTTTCTAACAAGCACTAACCCACTGTGTTCCAACATATTAGTAGCACGATAAGACCACAAAGACACCCTTAGTTTTAAAACTAGAGACTTTGGCTTACCCATCTATCATGCTGAAACTGACTGAGTGGTATTAACATGGAGTAATATTAAGTTATAACTCACTCTCAGTTATTAAAGTTCTCTGATGCTGCTGAGGAATTTCCATCAATAAAACTGATTATCCTAACACTCAGTGGAATCTATTCTATATGAAGCATGTTCCAAAGGTTGTTGCTTGACACTGTGTATTGCAGGCATTTTAAATTTTGTATAAGCTCTATATAATGGTGGAGGTCTTATTGGTGCAAATCTCCTTTTCAATTTAAGCTGCTTAAATGACTCTAATGAGCCCAGCTTGTCTGACATTCTCATCCTCCACCTACCTACATATTAGACACATCATTAGTCAATCATTACTCACTCACTGGCCACTTTGCTAGATACACCTGTCCAACTGCGCAGTCCAATCAGGCAATCATATGGCAGCAACTCAATGCATTTGGGCATGTAGACATGGCCAAGATGATCTGCTGAAGTTCAAACCGGACATTAGAATGGGAAAGAAAGGTGATTTAAGCAACTTTGAACGTGGCATGGTTGTTGGTGCTATTTCAGAAACTGTTGATCTACTGAGATTTTTCTACACACCCATCACTAGGGTTTACAGAGAGTGGCACAAAAAACAGAAACTATCCAGTGAGCAGCAGTTCTTTGGGTAAAAATCCTCGTTGATTCTAGAAGTCAGAGGAGAATGTCAAATCAGCTTCAAGCTGATAGGAAGGCAACAGTATCTCAAATAACCACTGCACAAGATCATCTGTGAACACACAACATGTCAGACCTTGAAGGAGATGGGCTACAGCAACAGAAGACCACACTGGGTGTCACTCCCATTAGCTATGAACAGGAAACTGAAGCTACAGTTTGCACAACCACAGGCAAAATTGGACAACAGAAGATTGGAAAAACATTGCCTCATCTGATCATCTGATGATGTTTTGATTTCTGCTGCAACATTTGGATGGTAGGGTCAGAATTTGGCTTAAACAACATGAAAGAATGGATCCATTCTCCCTTTTATCAATAGTTCAGGCTGATGGTGGTGGTATAATGGTGTGGGGGATATTGTCTTGGGACACTTTGGGTCCCTTAGTACCAATTGAGCACTCTTTAAAGCCCCAGTCTACCTGAGTATTGTTGCTGACCATGTCCATACCAGTGTACCCATCTTCTTGGTTGCTTCCAGCAGGATAATGTGCTTTTTTACAAATCTGAAATCATCTCAAACTGGTTTCTTGGACATGACAAAGATTTCAGTGAACTCAAATGGCCTCCATAGTCACCAGTTCTCAATCTAAAAGAGTACCTTTGGGATGTGGTAGAAGAGCAGCAATTCTGTCATGCTTTCACATCAATATGGACAGAGGAATGCTTCCAGCACCTTGTTGACTCTATGCCAAAAGAATTAAGGTGGTTTAAGACAAAAAGGGGGTCCATCCTGGTACTTGTAATTTACCTAATTAAGTGAGTGTAAATGAGGAACAGGGTTTAGAGGTTCTAATACTGTTTTAGAATCAGAAAATAATCTGTCAGCCAACTATAGTAGTAGTTCATGTATCAAGGTAATAATTTAATATTTCAACTTTAGGGATAAAATTTCAGGTTTTGTGGGGTCCTGCTAATATTTGAGCCTCACCCAGCCTAGTCATATATTAAAGTACTCAAATTAAACTTCATTTGTTTGTGTAAAAAAGTTCCACATTAAAGCAAGACTTTGAAACGGGTACATGTCACCCATGTTTTATGTCAGCACTCCATATGTTTTCTGGACTCCTCTGATGAGACCCGTCACTCGGGCAACTAAAAATATGGACCTTTAAACAAGCAGTAGCCTAATCAATGTATTCATGCTCTTACTAACAAGTATTTATGTGCCTAAACCTAACCATGCAAGGAGTGAAAACAAAAGTAAACAGTAAATGAAAATTTAAGTGTAAAAAGTTTTGTCCTGTGTGAGACTTGACCTACAGTCTCTTGAGTGAAGTGAGTGACTAGTATCACCACACCTCCTGCTTTCTAATATGGACTTTATTGCGCCATCAGTTTTGGAAGCACATCAAGTCATACCTATAAGCAGTAATGAACAGATACAATTTTGTAACCGTTTCACAAACTGTCCTCAGACTGTGTGGAAAGTGTTGTTTTGTGCATGTACACAGAAAAAATCTCATTCTGTGTCCATGAATGCAAATCAATAGGTTAAATATTTTGACTATTGCAAGAACAGCTGTGAGACTGTGTTGCCTCTCCATGACGCTACTGGCTGAGACACAAGTGAAAATTAAAAACCAGTTTTGCATCAATTCCAAGCTATACGATGACAACAACAACCATCTGACTCTGGACATTGCATTTCCAAGGCTTACACCCACTCAGAGGTGTGACCAGTGTGGATCACAGCCTGCAACATGAATGTAGCACAAGTGGTTTCCACATGATGGGATGCTATGGTAAAAGGTGTTGCTTTCCTTAATGATGTGGATGTGTTGCAGGTTTGAGTTCATCATAAGTGCGAATGAATCACAGACAATTTAAGGTCATATTTGATGTCACATACTGCTTTCCGATTACTCACACTGCCTTCAAAACCCCAGAAAACTCTTGTAGACAACAAACATTTTGTATCTTCTCACCAAATACGTCAATTGAATCTTGTGTTGTTTCTGTGCTTGGGGAAACTGGTGGGCAATTAGATTGGGCCTCACACAGCTGAGAAATCTGTGTTGTCAGCTGTGTAACAGTAGGAACTAACCAAGCTCAAACACAGACAGATAGTGATATATACTGACACAGAGCTGAGTATATTTAGTCAAGTATGAACACTGTTATTTGCACCAAGGTGTGCAGAGGAGTAAAATATTGCTGTGGGACTTACTTCAAGAAAACTGCTCTACAGATTTCTGCACTCCATCCCAGATGTGGATCTCCTGCACACACTCAAAGTCTAATAATGTGGTTAATTGAATATGTCACAGTGTTGTATATTGTGTTTTTCCATGTATTACAAAAGTAGATTTATTACATAAATTGGGAAGTTGTTGTACATCTATTAGCCAACAGATGCTTATTTTTAATTTGAGTGTAAAATTAATGCTATCAATCATCAGTAGAGTGATATAAAAAAAAAGTTAGCAAATAAAACACGACAATCACCCTTATGATGCATGCATTTGTCAAAACATTTGAAGATTTTGCATTTTGTTTCTGAACATTAAAAGAATAATAGAATAATTAGAATAAAAAGAATCAAATAGTGCAACTTTATTAAAATTAAGGTTTCAAAAACTGGCCACAATCTTGACTGTCTTTGGGAGGATGCAACAAACAGTGGGTGGGCTGGATTTGGCAATGCATGGAGAAGCTTACTGTGTTTGAAAATTTTTGACCTGGGAAATATTACATCAAGAATCAGAGGCAAAGTGTTGTGTTATGTAAACTAAATAATTCAGCACGCTCTGGACCCAAATTGTGCCTTGGATCAGACATCACACACATTTACTGTTCCAGGGTCCCAACTGACATTTCATCAGGGGGAGCTGAATTTCTAGCGACGCCTTGATAAGGCTTTCTGCTGAACTTAATGTAGTGAGAGTCCCAACTGCAGTGTCAGTGGTTTTTTTCCATTGGAGTAATGAGGTATTATTAGCACAGTTTTTCTTGTTGAAAATACTGTAAACTAACCTCAGGAGTCTGGGGGGTGAAGCTGTGAAGAAACAAAAAACAAGGGAGGGAAACTCAAACAGGCTTAAAGCCAGAACCAATCAATTCTGAATTAGAAAGTGCAGAGTTCCAGGACTAAGAATCAAGAGAGGTAAACAGCAGGTCGATGTCCAAGTTTGTGGCAGTTTGTTAAATACTTCATATGGATTGGGTGGCTGGCAAAAGCATTCATACACCAGATACCTGTTTACATCTGATCATGTTACCTCACAGTAGAGATGTGTCATTGTATTTTCAGACTAGAGCCACTTTATTACTGAAGATGCAATCAGAAAAATAACAACAAATGTTTCAAGCATTACTGATTAAGGTAGTCTTAATAGCATTGATGGGTCAAACGATGGTCTTCCTGCCATGGATAAATAGTTCTATTGTTCCACATTACAGCTGCAATGTTGTGAAAGGTGTGACTATATGCAACTGGTCTGATGAAATATCACCTTTTTTGCAGAGATGGTCTCATGTCTGAATAAAGTCCTAAATTACGTTCACATAAAAAAGATGATGGTAGTATTAAAATGTCTGAGCTAGTAACATGTTTTTATTTTTTGGTACTACCTTGAACCAAATACCATAAGATTAAAGTCACCAGCAGAACAGGGTTACATATGCATAAAAAGATCATATATTTTCTTAATTATCATCTGATGAAGAAATTAATGAGCTAAATTATTTTTAAACACCAAAACACTATAAATGAAAGCATTTTAAAAATACCCTGTAAACCAGCCAGTGTACTCCTAGTGCTGGTCCAAAGCCTGGATAAATGTTGAAGGTTAATTAAACAAATTACAATTAAACATGTGGATCATAAAGGATGAGATTTCCATACAGGATTGGTCTGGGTCCAGGTTAACAATGACTGCCTCCAGTGCTGTTGGCCAACAGGGTGCCAGTGGAAACTGTGCTACTGGTGAAAACTGTGCTACTGTTGGCTGAATACAAAGGAAGAGGAGATGGGGAAGGTGTGTTAGAAGGCAGCAAGAGAGAAGGAAAGGCAGCAATGTGGAGGTAAGAGTAGGAACTCTAAATGTAGGGACTAAGACTGGTAAAGGGAGAGATTTGGCTGCCAAGAAAGGAACTGTGGTATCGCATGAGGAAGTCAGGAGTGGCAGAGAAGTATGTGAGAGTGGTGTAGGACATGTATGAGGACAATGAGACAGTGGTGAGGTGTGCAGTAGGAGTGACAGATGGGTTTAAGGTGGGGGTGGGATTAAATCAAGGATCGTCTCTGAGCCCCTTCTTTTTTGCAATGGTGATGGAAAGGTTGACAGATGAGGTCAGGTAGGAGTCTCCATGGAATCTGATGTTTGCAGATGACATTGTGCTCTGTAGTGAGAGTAGGGAGCAGGTGAAAGAGAGCCTGGAGAGGTGGAGGTATGCACTGGAGAGAAGAGGAATGAAAGCCAGTAGAAGCAAAACAGAATACATGTGTGTGAATGAGAAGGAGACAGGTGTAACAGTGAATCTGCAAAAAGCAGAGGTAATGAAGGTAGATGAGTTTAAATACCAGGGGTCAACCATTCAAAACAATGGACAGTGCTCAAGAGAGGTGAAGAAGAGAGTGCAGGTGGGTTTAGTGGGTGCAGATGAGTGTCAGGGGTAATTTGTGACAGAAGGATAGCAGCAAGAGTAAAAGGGAATGTTTACAAGATGGCAATGAGACCTGCTATGATGTATGGTTTGGAGACAGTGGCACTAACAAAAGACAGGTGGTAGAGCTGAAGGTGGCAGAGATGAAGATGTTAAGGTTTTCAATGGGAGCGATAAGAATGGACAGGATTAGAAATGAGTATATCACAGGGACAGCTCAGGTTGAGCGGTTTGGAGACAAAATTAGAGAGGCAAGGCTGAGATGGTTTGGACATGTGCAGATGAGGGATAGTGGATATCTTGGACAAAGGATTTTGAAGATGGAGCTATCAGGTAAGAGGACAAGAGGAAGACCACAGAGAAGGTTCATGGATGTCATTAAGGAGGACATGCAGAGGGTTGTTGTGACAGAGGAGGATACTAGAGATAGGGTGAGATGGAGGAAGATGATCTGCTGTGGCGACCCCTAAAGGGAGCAGCTGAAAGAAGAAGAAGATTTTAAAAATACCCTGTGGAATTATCTTGACAACAAAACTTTATATTTCTGTCATTTGAATGCACTGTGTGTCAAGTAAATTTATTTATGCAAAAGCTTTGCTAAGGCCATTTCAAAATATATTTTAAATAGGAAGTATTCTTCTGATCTTATATTATTGTTTAAATCTCTTTATGTGTTAGCGCCACTAACTGTTCACCAGTGTATTAGCACCCACAGCAGGATTGCACTGGTGATACATATGCTGCAGAATTAAAATGATAAAACTGATAATTAGAATAAAAGTGAGATTAAGCACCAGGTTCAATAATTAGGGCTTCAGATCCAAATAATCACTAGTTAGGTCATTTTTATATATATGTTACAGGGGTGGGCAATTAGTATTCCCAAGGGGCCACATGAGGGACTGGAAGTGCCGTGGAGGGCTGCAGAAATAAGCTGAACTCCACATATGCTCAATATTAATTTTATCTCTTTATAAACCGCTACTGGTAGCGGTGGATGGTGCAATTAGGCAATGAAAATGTGAAATAGGCATTGTCAAAACATTAACATTTTATCACTATTTAATCAACATTCCCAAAAACAAAATTGTGAACAAAATGTGCATGTTTTTGCAAAATTTCAAAGACTATTTTGCTTGCAGTTTAATTACTTCATTTGCAGTTTTTCAGTTTTTTTTCTTGTTCTAGTCTGTTTTGAGCTTGAACCAATGCATTAAAGTCAGGTTCAATGTCTGAGATGGAAATGCAATGGACAGTTACATCAACAGCAAAAGCAAGCTCTGTCTTTCATTCTGCATCTGAGAGCTGTGGGATGTCCTTGCTTTTATTCTTACAAAATTCTGGAATTTCCGTTCTCAGGTCCCATACTCTTTTTAGCACTTTGCCCAGGCTGAATCACCTGACAGCTGTGTGGTAGTCTATGTCACCATATTCAGTCTCATGCTCCTCCAAAACTGCAACAAACTGACTTACACAACACCTCCTGGTGTATAATATATTGGAAAAATACCAATTTCAGTTCTTGGTTCATTTCAGTCACTTTATCTTGCATCCGCTTCCAAAGTCCAAAATTTTTTCCTGTCAGATTTGGACAGCCATCAGTTGTAACCCCTGCCAGTTTGTCCCATTTCAGCCCACCCTATCCAAGCATGCACTTACCTCTGTGAACAAATCACTCCCTGTTGTAGTCCCTTTCATTCAGCGCATTGCGGCCAGCTCCTCCATAATCTCAAACTCTTTTGTTTTCCCACGTACAAAGATGAGTAACAGGGCTGTGTCGCAGATATCACAGCTCTTGTCCAGAGCCAAGGAGAAAAAGTTAAAATTGTCTATTTTTTTTTTTTAACTAAAGCTCCAGATTTCCTGCAGTGTCCTCAGTCCGTCTTGTTACAGTTCATCTGACCAGGCGCACATTCTAAAATTCTTTTTCTCAAGGCATATTAGCGAGGCAAAGTCCATCAAACACTCTTTGATAACCTCTTCTTTAGAGAATGGTTCACTGTTTTTTGCCATTCTGTGGGAAATCACAATGATGGTCTTGACTGTGCCATCTCTGAATGTGTAAAGCTTGGTAAAAAGTCCTTGGTGCTTGTAAAGCTTTGCTAGCAAAGGTTCAGATGTCTGTTCATGTCAAGTTCTTGTATTCCTCTGTGTGTTTAGTCTCATACCAGCAATTTAAATTGTAATCCTTAAACACATCTGCTCTCCACAAACAAAGCACACGGCTTTACCCCTGACCTCAGCAAATAACTACTTAGAAGTCCATGCCTTGTTAAAAACTCTACATTCTATATCAGTCTTTATTTAATGTGAGCTGACATCTTTTGGGGTTAGCAAACTCACATCTCTCATAAACAATGGTTCCAACGCATTTAGAGTGAAGCTGCATTCACTTGCACACATCTTTGTATGCAAATTTAATAAAAAAAACAAAAAAAACAGGTGCCTTCAAAACAAAAGCAACAAAGTTGTATTGTAATTTCCAACAAAATCGTAAAAAACGGTAAGCCAATCTCTGACGGGGAGTTGCTGATGTGTACTTATTTACATTTGAATTCTGATTTCCTATTGACGTCATACAGTCCGTGTCAAGGCTCGGCTGTGTGGCAGGCAGG
Organism: Heterochromis multidens; assembly: GCA_015108495.1. Lineage (NCBI taxonomy): Eukaryota > Metazoa > Chordata > Actinopteri > Cichliformes > Cichlidae > Heterochromis > Heterochromis multidens. The sequence goes on along the minus strand of VUQS01032621.1, from coordinate 2,242 downwards.
ATTAGGACCCACATGCAGGACTTGTGAGACAAGAAATTAACTCAAAACTCAACTTTATTGCTTGTAATTCATAGGAAAAAAAAAAACATGAAAACCAAGAAAAACGAACCAGAAAGTCAAAAACACAACACACAGTTCTGGGGTTTGGCCCAGCCATGGGGCAAACAGACGATGGCGATGAAGACCTTCTGGTTGCATGGCCAGAGGTCAACGTCGGTGGAGGTGATGGTACTCGTCAGGAGGCTGGCATTGGCAGAGGCGATAGGACACCTCAAGTGGCTTGGCCAGTGGTCAGCATAGACGGGATCCACTGGCTCTGGACTCTCAGGCAACGTGGGACCCACGGGCTCAGTACCCTCTGGTTCAGGCGGAGGCTGCTCAGCAGGACCCATTCAAGTCCCTGGGGACTCGGACATGGGCAGCACTTGGGACACTCAGGATTCTTGGGACATGGAGGCTGGTGCTGCTCAGCACACTCAGGAAGCTCCAGGGATGCAGGAAGCTCAGGATTCTATTGGGACTTAGGAAAAGTAGGATACTCAAAAGGCTGGGGCTGCTCAAACTCTAGGATGCAGGGACCATGACAGGCCGATCAGAGACAACCAAAGGGATGGATTTGGCCTGGGAGCTGTACACTGCTCAGGTCTGATATAAATAACAGGAGTTCACCGAAAGTGCACTATGGGAAGTAAATGTGACTTTCTTTGATGACATTATTACTTTCCAACTCATGGATATTCTCAGCTTGACTCAGCTAATTGCCAACTAGTTCTATTCTGGTTATATTCCTATATAAAAGCAAGGTTACCGAGCACCTATGTCATTTTCGTTTCCGTCCTACAGCAACTACGCCACTGCTTGTGAAGGAATTTCTGAATTTCTTTTTCAAATCTATGAGGCACTGGCTGCACTCTGAATGTATAAGTAGTTTATGTGAATTTCTGTTTAATGTGAATTTCTGTGTATGTAGATGGCAACAGATTTACAACAGATGGAAAAAGATTTGCGATTTTTGATGATTTATCTCAGTTAATCATTGTATTATCACAAACAGATTGCATGTAATTGCCCACATGATCCTATTCAATCACAAACTGATAGCAGACTGACATTGTCTTATTGCTGTTTTATTGTCATCTTGAGGCACCAAAGTCACGTTGAAGACAGCAACTGACTGCGGTGGTCGCAAACCTGGTCCCCCATCTTTGAAACAACTATCTCAAAAGCAATGAGTTTGCAAGTTCACTGCACATGGTGGCAAACATTTTGCTTGTGCCACAGTCTCTAACCACTGTTTTCCCTAGTGTGACGGAAACGTTACACACCAGATGCCAAATATTAGATGGGCATTATGGCTGTTGCCATTTTTCAGATGTTTTAGACCAGGGGTGTCAAACTCATTTTGGTTCAGAGGCCACATACAGCCTAATTAGATGTCAAGTGGGCCGGAGCAGTACAATCATAACATAATTACCTGTAAATAATAATAAGTCCATGATTTTTCTCTTTGTTTTCATGCAAAGAAGTACAAGTACATTAGAAAATCTTCGTATTTAATCAAATATCCTTTTACAAAACATATCAAAACATATAACAACCTCAGATTTCTTAAGCCAAGTGTTTGCACAAATACAAACAAAACTTTAAGTCAAAGGCATTTGGAACTGAAAAATATAGTATTGCGCTTTAAAATTTATGGCATTGCATGAACAATAGGATTCCACCAAACCAAACTCTTTTGCAGTGAAGCTGTTGACTTACATTAAATTGAATATTTTTTAACTGTTTCTACAGCAAGAATTCATTTTCACAGAACTGTTTTCTTTAAGTGTAATCGGTGTCTGAAGCAACATTTTAAAGGAGTTAGTCATTTCTGGACTACTTTGTTTTTGCTCCTGAAACTTGGCATCTTTTGGTCTGCACAAGTGCATCAATATCAGGTGTCATGTGTTAATGGATCATGAAACAGACTTTAAGCTAGTTTAACTTTCCTTTATTCCGACTCCATTGCGACACTTCCCCCACTCCGTCTCGCCACACCCCTCCACAATAAAAGTCCAAAAGGAACGAAGCTTGCAAGTTAACAGAACTCACTCTCTTAAAAAAAAAAAAAGTACATAACTGAAGCTTTGTTTCGACAACCCCCCCTTTCTTTTCCTTTTTAACATGAATACACTGTAACAGTGGCAACATAAATTGTGGCATGAAACACAGAAACACCACTATAACCTTACAGATGTTT
>VUQS01032617.1:0-15323 GCA_015108495.1 Heterochromis multidens | reverse complement strand
AAAAGGAGACGCGAGCCTGACTGGCATGTTAAGTGAAGCCTCTTGGCATTCAAGTCAAAATAATTAGATCACTGTGAAATAACGAATGCTGCTTAGGCATCAAGAGGATCTGTTACAGCTTTTCAAAGCATTGCAAGCATGGTGTTAGGATATTTACCAGGACTTTAGAAAATGTGCCAGAGATGGCTTAAAATGTGGGCAAAAACATAAAATTATTTAATTGAGCTTGTATAACCTGTATGACTCATTAAGACAGATGCTGTGATTGTGATATAATAATTTTCGTTATATCAAATAAAAACTTGCTTACATTTTAATGGTAGACTATCTTTTTCTTTTAGAGAAAATGACACCGCATGGCCTGTCCCCAATCCCATCTCCAGCCCTTGACCCAGAGGAGTTGCGTGCGAGAAAGATGAAGCGCAGGGCAAAGGTCATTCAGGAGCTTGTTCAGACTGAAAAGGACTTCCTCACTGACCTGGAGCTGTGCATCAGAGAAGTGGTCCAGCCCCTGCGAAATTTGATGGTAGATGCTTTTCAGGATCCTCAATGAAATCTCTTGTAACCTTACAACTTACAGTTGTCTATATACACTCACTGGCCACTTTGTTAGGTACACCTGTTCAACTGCTTGTTAAGACAAATATCTAATCAGCCAATCACATGGCAGCAACTCAATGCAATTAGGCATGTAGACATGATCAAGACAACCTCCTGAAGTTCAAATTCAGAATGATGAAGAAAGGTAATTTAAATGACATTGCACGTGGCATGGTTGTTGGTGCCAGAAAGGCTGCTCTGAGTATTTCAGAAACTGCTGATCTACTGGAATTTTCCTACACAACCATCTCTAGAGTTTACAGAGAATTGTCAGAAAAAGAGAAAATATCCAGTGAGCACCAGTTCTCTGGGCTAAAAACTCAGAGGAGAATGGCCAGACTGCTTCGAGCTGATAGGAGCACAACAGTAATTCAAATAACCACTAGTTACAACCAAGAAGAGCATCTCTGAACGTACAATGTGAGGAACCTTGAAGCAGATGGGGTACAGCAGCAGAAGACCACATTAGGTGCCACTCCTGTCAGCTAAGCAAAAGAATCTGAGGCTAAAATTTGCACAGGCTCACCAACACTGGACAATAGAAGACTGTAAAAACTTTGCCTGGTCTGATGAGTCTCGATTTCTGCTGCAACAGTCGAATGGTAGGGTCAGAATTAGGCACAAACACCATGAAAGCATGAATCCATCCTGCCTCGTTTCAATGGTTCAGGATGATGGTGATGTAATCGTGTGGGGGATATTTTTTTGGCACACTTTGGGCTCCTCAGTACCAGTTGAGCATTGTTTAAATGCCACAACCTACCTGAGTATTGCTGCTGACCATGTCCACCCTTTATGACCACAGTGTACCCATCTTCTTCTGGTTGGTTCCAGCAGGATAACACATCATCTCACAAAGCTCAAATCATCTCAAACTGGTTTCTTAAAAATGACAATGAGTTCACTGTACTCAAATGGCCTTCACAGTCACCAGATCTCAATCTAATAGAGTACTTCTGGGATCTGGTGCAACGGGAGATTCGCTTTATGGATGTGCAGCTGACAAAACTGCAAGAACTATGTGATGCTGTCATGTCAACATGGACCAAAATCTCTGAGGAATGTTTCCAGCTCTTTGTTGAATCTATGCCATGAGGAATTAAGTCAGTTCTGAGGGCAAAAGGGGGTACTAGCGAGGTGTACTTAATAAACTGTCCAGTGAGTATATGCAACAACAGCAATGAGAATCAGTGACAGTGCAAACCTTAATTCGCATTCTTAAAATCTGTACTGCACCTTTCTGCAAATCATGAAAATGTAATCAACTTTGGGTAGGGAGACAGAAATCTCTTAAATTTGAAAATAAAACAAAACCTGGAAGGTTAATTAATATTAACTTCTGGTTAAATCTGTTAAACTGACATTTGGGCAGAAAATACACTTGTACACCTTTTGGATTTTGGATTGCAGGTTGTGGATGTAGATCGACTGTTCACCAACATGGAGACGGTGTGTGAGGTCTCTGCAGCACTCCTTCACAGACTGCACGGGGCCATGGCTGACCCTGATCCAGAAGCCGTTGTCATAGGTAATGTTACCTTAATTACTGAGTGACTAACAATCTATCAAACTGAACCAATTTTATATTTGGTGAGTGTTGCTGGTCCCATCAGTAGTAAATGAAAGATGTTGTGTCCTGTTTTAATTTAAAGGAGACGTATTTATCCAGGCAAAGGCAGCTTTAGAAGACGTATATAAGATTTACTGTTACCATCATGATGACGCTAACACGTCCCTCAAATCCTATGAGAAAGATGAAGAAATCAAGCAACATTTTACCACATGTATAATAGCGTTGAAGTAAGTTAAGTCACTTCCTCCAAATAATTTTTTAAAAACTTTTTGTTTATTATTATTTATTCAAAAGATTATCACTTTCTGTCCATAATCTTAAATTTTTTTTTCCTTATAGGAAAATCTATGACCAGGAGTAAGTATAGTCACTGTCAACATTTTTTGCACTATGTTTTTTATTACGTATTTATTTTTTTATTTTAACTTTGATCATCAATTACTACATAATATGCTCATTTGCTCATTTGCACAGAGGGAAACCTAATTTGTTGGATATGGGTTCACTGCTCATCAAACCCGTTCAGAGGATCATGAAGTACCCATTGCTTCTTGGAGAGCTTTGGCAGGCCACGCCTGAAGACCACCCTGACTTTCAGCCGATGCAGGAAGCATTCACAGCTACCAAGATCATAAATATTAACATCAATGAATTTAAAAGACGCAAGGATATAGGTGAGATTTAATTTGCACTGACATATGCATGGATATTTTATCAGTAATGTCTATTTATAAAAATGCATCCACATAAACGGATTTAGCAAAATTGCAAATTTATTGTGTGTGTGTTTTATACACGGTCTGCATCGCATGTTGTCTGTACTGTCTATCCCAAATCTAAACAGACTTGTTCCTTGCAATTATGTTTAGTTATGAAGTACAAGAGGTTGGAGGATGACGGCACACTGAGGGGAAAACTACACAAGTTCAACATCCACTCCATCAGGAAAAAGGGAGACAGGTTTGCCGGTTATCTCAAGATCCTCACAGGCGCTGATACACAGGTGAAACAAAGTGACAACAAACTTTTTCCTACAGTTAATTCTACACTTTTTACAGCTAATTTCTGCTTAAAGGGGTAATTTAGAGAAATAACTGGCAATTAGTATGTCGCCGTGTAAGTGATCTGTTATTTCTGTAGGTGAGAGATGAAGTGTTTGACAGAGAGGAGAAGCTTTTCAGGAGTTTGGAGAAAGCTGTGAGGCAATTGGTCAAGAATGTTCAATGTTACCTGCAGTACACTCAGGTAAGTACATATTTGACCATTTTCTACTACAAAATATGTGTTTTGTAAAATTTGGCCTATTCTGAGGATTTTTTTTCTCTATGTGTTTCCTGCAGGAGATGGTGTCTGTAGCTGTTCAGAGTGTGCAGGACGTGAAGAACATAGTCAAGGATTCAAACAAAAATGACAGCAATGGTTTAGTGCACGACAATGGCAATGATCCCTATAAGCTCTTTGTAAGTGTGGTTTTTGTTGTCCTTCAATGCAAAAATGTTTCCAGTTTCCCTTTATACCACAAAGCTTCTATATTTGTAACACTGTGTTTTTGTCCTGGTCCTGCATGACCTCCTGTGCTAATGTTAAAGTACACTTTGTCATCTCCACTTGGAGAAAATTGCTGGGCCTTAGAGATGCAGCATACAAAAAAATAAATGTATATTTTACAAAGAGCTTCAGAAAGAGAGATGTTCACAAAAAGTAACTGTTTATATGTACAAATTAAATTGGTATGCAATGAAAAAGACAAACTCATCTTCATCTCTTTCCTTTTGCCACTTTTTTTCCCCTCCAGAGAGACAATTTGGAGCACTTGGTGCTCAACCCCCTCTCCTCTCTGCACGGCATGTTCACAGCCCCTCAGAAGCTCATCCAAAAACGCTATGACAAATTGCTAGATTACTGCAGCCGCCTGGAGCGCTCTTCCTCTTTTTCATCCTCTTCTTCCATCGTTTCTTCCTCTGCTTCACTGGTATCAGAAGACCCACCTGGTCCAGCCAAGAGGGACTATGAAGCTCTCAATGCTTTGCTAGTAGAAGAATTGCAGAGGTTCAACACGGCTGCCTATATTATCCTGACTAACAGTGTGGTGTTTCTAGTGGCCCTACTTAGCGAGCTAATGAATAATGCACTGATGGGTGCTCCATCAGTACAGCAGCTACCAGTGAGGATATACATATACATATACATATACATATACATATACATATACCCCATTAAAAACTAAAATTAAAACTAAAATGTGTTTTGTTTGCCTTTTCAGCCTCCACTGTCAAATATTGCTGAGGTCCAGAACAGCATCATGGATGAGCTGAATAATCTGACTTTTGTCAAGGACAATGCACAGAAGTTAATGGAGCGAAAAGTCAGCTTTGAAAAACGAGACAGAAAAATAGCGGTAAGAAAGCAGAAATCATCAAAGCAGACTATTCTCAACCTCTCTGTAAAGCCTCCAATGTGTAACTTTAAAATCCCTGGTCTGAGGATCTGTACACTTATCACTGACCCCAGGTTAAAGCCAAAGCTCCACATATTCTTCAGTTTTGAGAAAATTCAAAAAGATCTTTGTTTCTCCAAACTCTTTGACATAATCATTCGCAAGGAATAAAAGAGTAGTTAAACATATCAAAGGCAGAGACAGGTTCCAGGCTATGATCAAGTAGAGTACTTGACTCAGGAGACAGGCATCAGTCTCATGTACAGGACTGGGCAAAAGTCTTGAGCCACCCCTCATTTCTTTGCATTTGATTTCCAAGGAGCCAGACTGTCTTGTAATTTTTTTGAAGCAATAGTTCTCCAGGCTTTCTGAAGGTCTTTCAAAGTTTTTCTTTGGACATTGGCTGCTTTTTCACTCATTTTCAGTCCAGTCCTTGTACCTGACTATTTTCAGAGGGGTTTTTTTGTTTTGTTTTGTTCTTTTTTTTGTATCTTTAGGCACTTTGTTACTAGCAGCCTGTCCCAAAAAGCACATCATTTGTTCCCATTTCTTTAGTTGAATCTATGAAACTGTCAAACTTAACAGTTTTATAAAATTTTATTTTTGCACAAACAAGGTGACTCCCAAAAAACTATTAGCCCAAAACCTGGCATATCTCGGTATGGTGTACAGTGTGTCCTTAAACAATTTGAGGAAACTGGACAAGTGGAGAACAAAAGAAGGACTAAAAAGCTATCTACAGCAGATGAACAGTATCTGAAAGTCATGTCTTTAAGAAATAGGACAAAATCCAGCAAAGACCTGACACAGGACCTAAGAGATGCCTAAGAGTATTCCAAATGACACAAGAACTGGACTGAAAAATCAGTGGCAACAGGCCTTACGGAGTGATAAATCCAAATTTCTAATTTGAAATTTTTGGTTCAAAATGTCAATATTTACAGAGAAGGTCAGGAGAGAGGTACAACAGTAAGTGGATATAGCCATCTCTAAAACACGGTGGGGGTTCTGCCAGTTTGGAGCTGCATTTTAGCCAGCGGTGTTGGGGATTTTGTCAAAATTTAAGGAATTATTAACACAGAAAAGTACAGTCAGATTTTGATCCACCATGTAATACAGCATTTGATTGGCAACAGCTTGATTTTTCAACATGACAATGATCCCAAACACACTGCCAATGCCACCCTATCAGTTGTGGATTGGCCTCCCCAAACCCCAGAGTAGTGTGGGATCATCTTGACAGAGAACAGAACAAAAGGCATCCAAAGAGCTTTGAATGTCCTTCAAAAAGCCTGGAGAACTATTCCTGAAGAAATGACAAGAAAGCTGGCTAAGAGAGGCTGTGTTAAAGAATAAAGTTGGTCATACTAAATACTGACTTTCAAGCTTCTTAGAACTGTACAAACTCTATTTTTGCCTCATATACTGTATATTCATTTATGTTTGCACGTTTCAATAAATTGCTGCACCTATTTTCCAGTTTTCCTTTGGCTCAAGACTTTTGCACAGTACTGTAGCTCTGCATGTTCATAGGTCTGCATATACATATACACAAACATATCTGTATATATATCAGAAGATGCTTTTTCTTGGGCACGTGAGTAGATCTGTTTGAAACTCTTACGCCCAGGATCATATTACCTTTAATCCTCCCTAGATTACCCTTGTGTACTGTTACCTAACACTCCTACGTACACCTGCACACCGCATACCCACTTCAAATATTTACGGCAACACTTCTTTGTGTGTGCTGTCCTTCAGATGCCGGAAGTGCAGCATCAAACGGAGGAGCAGCGTGCCTGGCTGCTGGCAGAATACCCAGTGACTCGACTGTACCAGCTGAAGAGGAAGTGTAATGGCTGCCAGGAGCAGGACCTCAGCCTGCTGGAGGGAGAGCTGGTAGCTCTGATTGAGGACACAGATCCAATGGGCAGCAGCAGCCGCTGGCTGGTTCACACTGGAGGCAAGTGTGTGTATGTGTGTGCGTGTTGTACTCTTAGTAAGACATACACAGTGAATTAAGTTATCACACTGGATCATCTGCAAGTATGGGTGCCGTAGGTTTTCTCTAATGAATATTTCTATGTGAAAACACCCACACCAAACTTTACTTTCTGGCCTTGATAAGTCAGCAGACAAGAATTTGTCCCAGGAGCTCCTGTGATGTCATGGTTGCTGGTGCCTCTGGAGATTGTTGCCTCACAACAAGGCCAGCTCCATAGCTTGTCTCCATCTCTGCTTTGCGTCTCATAGAGGCACCTGAGATCCCAGCGTCTTGTTTGGAACAAACTGCTGTACGCAGTTGTATGCAGTGTTACTTAGAGTACAAAGCCTTTTCCCTTGGGTATTCAGAAACAAGGATGAAGAGATATCACTGGTGCTCATCTTTGTACTCTGAAATAACAAGTTCTTTTTTTATGAACACTAGAAAAAAAAAAAAGTGTGTGTATGTTTCTTGGCGCAAAGTACATTCTTCACAGACTTGTCTTTTCCTCTGGGATAACAAGCATTCCCAGGAAGTTGTTGTTCTTCCTTCTGTTGATATCAACACTATGAATATGCGGGCCTCATATTTACACACTCTTCAGTAACTCACTGGAGCTGGATTTGAGGCTTGTGTACGCAAGTGCTCTATAGCCTCTGGTTGAAGCACTTACAGCCTTAACATTAGACAGGCAGTCATTGTCATACATCTCTAAGACTGCTGATTTCACCCCAATATGATTTGAATAGATTATTTTCTTGTGGTCTTTTGAAAAAATGATGAAAAAGAAAAAGAAATGTGGATTTAAAAGATTACAACTTTTTCTGACAGAAGATGCCATATTGATAATTTTCTGGAATAACATCCATAATAATCTGCATGGCTAGATATCAGAGGAGATTAAGCTTTTTTTTTAAAGATTAATTTGGGTGAGTCAGCCCTTTAAAATTTACTCAGAGATCAGGACACCTGACAAACTATCTCTGTGTGTCTTGTCAGGTACACAAGGCTATGTCTACTCCACGTTCCTGAAGCAGTACAACCCTCTGAGGGACTCTCAGCGGGCAGGCCAGATGCCCAAAGAGCAACCACAGCAGCAGCCACCTGCCATGGTGGATGAGGACTTTGATGACCTGAGTCTGTTCGTGTCAGGAAGTGGCAGCAGCAGCAGCCTGCGCAGCTTCAAACTCAGCACCACTGACAGTAGCTCAACCCTCTCTGGCCTACAGGGGGAGCTGGAGAATACTGAAGACACAGAGGACACAGTGGACTCAGAGGCTCAGCAGGTGTGTGCGGTGGTCTGCCAGCTTATCAGAACTGTTCTTGCTCTGAATGGATGTCATATTAACATATTGCATTACTTAGCACTTCAGACAATAACATAGCAGTTAAAGTCAGAATACATTTATACTCACAAGTTACAGAAAATGACTGAAATTCAGGGTCAAAACTGAAACACAACAAATTAAAATTAAAATTATGAAAAAACAAAGGCTCAGCAGATAATAACTTTAATGGTTTTTCAGAGCTAGACTTCAACTATGAAATATGGGTTATTTAAGAGCATAGGTAAACGAGGCGCACAGGTATATGGACTCCATCAGCAGAAGATGAGTCACTCTACAAACACGTTTAATAGCTTCACCCTGTCTGTAGCTGACATTAAATTTAATTGGTTAAATAGCATTACATGATGAGATTGCTGTCACTCAGCATCACCCCTAGGCTTTGTCCCTGGGGGCTATGACTGTAATACATCTCTGATCGTCATCGAGTTATCGTTCTTGAAATACATAAAAGATTATAAAGGAAAACTAACAAAGGAAAATGGATTGTAGCCAGTGACAATCAGTATTGGTGTTACTTCTGAGTTTGGGTAGAAAGCTTAACAGTGCCACCTTCTGGATTAACAGGAGAGCTGAAATATTATTTCATGATGCCTTTGTTTTTGGAGTGAAATTGAACTGCTTGTAGTTAACACACATTTTAAGAGTGATTTTTGCATCTGCCTTTGGGTCACATCTAAACTGGGTCTGTTTCCACAGTATTATGCCGTGTATGCATTTCAAGCCCGCTGTGAACAGGAGCTGACCCTGCAGGAGTACCAGCACGTTCGCATCCTTCAATTCTGTGACCTGGGAGGCAACAAGGAGTGGTGGTTGGCTGAGGCTAATGGACAAAAAGGATACGTCCCTGCCAACTACCTCGGGAGGATGTCCTATGCGTGAGAATGCATAAACGAACCCAGTTCTGGGCATCAGTTTACCAGTTTAAGAAAGGCCACCTACACTTCAAAATGTAACTGAACCAAGTTACATTTCTGCTTTGTGAACATCCCAACAGATGTCGTTATCATACTAAAGTGTTGATGTTGAATCTGCTTGGCCTTCAGAAGATAACAAGAGAGCTCACTAATGGGGCTTGACCAGTAATCTGTGATGAATGTGGATAATTATAAAAACACAGGGCACTGTGCTGAGCACTTTTTGTACTTCAGTGTTGTCGAGTTTATGTTAATAATGAAGTGATTTAATAATGAAGTAAATTTTTATATATGAAGTGATTTATAGATAGAGTATATGTTTATGTGAAATGATTTATATAAAAAGTTTTATTCAGTTTGACCTGAAATTAATAAATATATCAGGATTGATAATTTCTCAATAACTTTATCAATAAAAAACCTCTATGATTATTACTGTTGTGGTTCATTCTCCATTTTTCCCAAAGAATTTAATGACTGCATTCAAGAAAACCCACTCACAATAAAGTCAAAGCTACTGCAAGTTTATAAGAACAGATATTTAATGACACTAGTTGATAAAAAGTGACATGACACTTTTTTCACTGGTTAAATTTGTTAGGACAGGACGAGGCACACAAGTCTAGCAGCATTTATACAAAGTAAAATTCAAGTATGTAACTGAATGGTGTTACTCCATGTACAAATGCTCTCAAAATAGAAACATAATGCTCTAGCACTGAATCAGCACTCTTTGAGCATTTATTTTCCTCTTTCCTCACACCTCCTTCTCAGATATCTTTTACTCAGTCCCTACTCATTTCTTCAGCTTCTTCTGAGCCGCTTTCTTCTTCACCAGTTGTAACCGCTTCATGGCGTTAAGCTGGGACTCTTGAGTTGTAGGTAGTTTGTCCCCAGGTACGGCCTTTGACCCATTCCCATTGTTTCCATTACCTCCTCCGTTACTGCCTCCATTGCCTCCGGTCTGGGAGCTGCTAGGGGAGCCGGCCCCTGACGAAGCGTTGCCTTTCCCTTGGCCTTCACCACTCGATGACCTGTTCAACGGCTGCTTACCCAGAGTCAGAGGTGGAGGCGGTTTCAGGTTTACCTGACTGGAGCCATTTCCATTGCCACTCCCAGATATCTTTGCACTTCCAAGCCCTGACTTAGCTCCAGCTAGCCCAGATAACCCAACAGGTTTCTGTCCGGAAGGAGTTGTCAAGGTCTTGTTGCTCCCACTTGGGCCTGAGGAACCTAGTTTGGAACTAGCAGGAAGAGATGGGCTCGTTTTGGCGCCGAATGCAGCCCAGCCAGTAAGACCGCTGCCTGAGGAAGAGGAGCTGCTGCTGGTGGGATTGGCTGAAGTGGCTGGTGGCTGCAAGGAAAAAGGTTAGTGTCTTTATTAGAGTGCAATATTTACTAACTACTAACAGAGCCTAAGATGTTCTTATTATACTATAATAAAGCTTTTACCGTTTACTTTGTGTTTAGAATATTTCTGAAGTCAAACACCAACAAACACATGTTGGTGTTTATTAGAGCCATTTATTTGATAAGGACTGTTAATGAGACTGCATGTAATAATCAAACATTTTGAAGATGGAAGTTTCTATTAAGATTTTCTTAAAAAGGTACAGTCTGTCATTTTTTGATGTTATTTAATTAAAAATAAAGAATATTGTACTTATAAATACACACTGTGTACATTAAGTGTGTAATTACGTCTTCCACCAAATTGGTGAAGTCTAATAAAAATAGAATTAATCCATTAAAAATACATAGGAGTGGGTGCTGGTTTGTGGAAGACACCATGTTGCTCTGCCATCTTGAATACAGTGGCCAAAATGCACATCGCCATTACGCCTAATTGTGTTTTATCTATTTGGCTAGAGGAGGAGAGGGAAACTCGTACGCGTTCGCGTACTCGTACGCGTTATGTTTTATCATCTTAGAAAGGGTCCCCTTCACCAAAGAAGTGAAAACACGAAGGAAAGAGACGACGCGACCGGCGTTGGGATAAAACAATATATCAGTATGTCTCTTTTTTTTTTTTTTAAACAAGTTTGTCCTACAGTGGCCACATTAGCTAGGATTATGCACTTGAATTGGGAGGGGTAGAAAAACAGAATTCAGTTGACCGCAATCTACTGACATGTAGTGGTGAGATTTTACACACTGTACCTTTAAGTCTGAGGCTTTGTATATTTCAAAAATAAGGTGAACAAAAAATGAGGTCACAAAAGTCACAATGCATTTATCCAACTAATCCCAAATGACCACTCCTCTGTCAAACACACCCAACCCCATAAAAAGGCACCACAGGTTTGGCGAAAATGACATCTGTAAGAATGCCATGACTGGGGCAACCTGACCGGAATCGTGCCACTGGAATGGTGGAGGCAGGGCGAACCACCAGACAAGTTGCCAGAGCAATGAGCCCTGATCTCAACCCCATAGAAAACCTGTGGAGTTGTTTAAGTGACAGAGTATGACAGCGTAATCCTCCTCACAGACTCAGCAGCAACTCTGGACAGCAACTCCGGGCAGCACTGACTGAAGAGTGGGCTGCCATCTCAGAGGATGACATCCGAAGGTTGTGCCTGTCCACGAGGAGGCGTATTACTGCCATAATCAATGCAGATGGGGGGCACGCAAATTACTGACTGTGTCTTTTTTTGTAACCTGCAGTTATGCGACTTCAACAGTGTATGGTGCTTACTTTTCTTGGCATTTTTTAGTCTTTTTTTTTTTGTTTGTTTTGTCACCGATTACGTTACGATATTCATTAAAAGGTAATGAGAAGCAATATATGAGTGGTCATTTGCATACAACACAAATGACACCAGTGAATTTACATATAAATGTAGTGGTGTGTTATTAAATCGTTATTAAATACATTACCAATAATCTCTGCAAGCACTGTATAAGGTCCTCAACCTTCTTGTGCTTAATTATAATGTGACTGTACATATATTAATGAAGTTTGCTGAACACAGTAGGTGAACAGATGATAAAATGAAAATGACCTATAAATGTAAGAAATGGTTATTCGCATCAATCGGTGAACTGCAAAGCAGCAGCATCAAATCATGAGCCTCTGCATTGCTACAGCTTCTGATTAACAGTCATCCCTATAAGCAGGAAACAAATACAATATAGTTGCAGTTTCTTACATATCATATAAAATGTTATTACTCAGCTTGTACAAGCTAGTCATGCCTTGTCCTGCTTGCCTGAGCAAAACTTTTACTGCAAGATACAAAAACTCTTACACCTCACGGTAGTAGTATTAACATAATCAAATCTGTGACTACAGGGTATCACGTTTGCTATCAAAATAACTTTTTGGTGAACTCCATTAAGTGAAAGTACTCTGAAAAGTTTTAAACCCATTCCCTCTGGAGAAATAGCACCATACTGGAACACTGATCCTTGAAAATAAGTTTACACTTTCTGCTTATTTTCCTCTGCAGGGATTTATGCAGACTGCCTTTCACAGCAGTTTTGCACTCTGACTGCAACTGCTGTTCTCTCCCTTGCTGCCCGAAGTAATTTAAGGATGTGAAATCACAGCTTTTGCTTGTCTGAGAAGAAGAAGAACATGAGACGACAAAGGGCTGTGTATTCAACATTCACATTAACAATGCACCGTGGACACCATAATGAGTTAACACATACCTTCACTTCTGTTCTTTTGAATGCTTGGAAGGTGCTGGTTGTGTCAGTTTTGGGTTTAAGCTCTGTCTTTTTCACTAGTGTGTCTTTTACAACAGGTGCTGAAGATGCAGACGCAGGGGATGGCTTCTGTGGAGGTTTCTGGGCCTTGTGGACAAAAACAAAGTTTACTCAGAAACTAACCAGGTCCAGTGATTTGCAGCATTTACAAACCTGATACTGGAACATAATTTATTTTCCTCACCATACGTTTCATTTGCCTGGTGCATCGGGCGCAGTACCACACAAGCCGTGGGTCATTTACTTCTTTGTCGGTCACCTGGGGCTTGTGACAGTCCTGGTGGTACAGGTTATGGCATTCCTGGCACTCGACCAACTGGTTTCCCATGGTCACTGTCATTTGTCTTAAGGAATAAAAACACAGCAAGAATACATAATGGATTTGTCACTGAGTTTACCTGCTAGAAGATGGAGGAATGAATCAAAATGTCAAAGCGCATGCATAATTAAATTTACCGTATTTACAAATATTCAACAAGTACCTGCAAACCACACAAGCCAGGCCCATTTCCATGGCAAAGTCATCAGCACTGGTCTCATCGTCATTTATGTTTGGCAGCAGGTCTTTGCTTGTCTGAACAGTAATTGGTGAAGAGCGATTCTCCTGTTTCTCCAAACGAGGTTTTTTCGGGGGGTCCACTTCACCCAAGTCAACCCTGACCTATTTTTCAGTAGAACAGAAAGAGGACAGTTTAGACAATGCATGCTGGCACCAGTGCCTAACATTTTCAAACTGCATCTACTTTATTGTTACACTAGTAGTCTTATATGTAATTATACACATGTATGCTTCTCAGATCTGTAGGAAATCTCTGAACTCAAATTTCTTCGTCACGTAATTAGCTCTGACCTACTCAGAGCTGTTTCTTTACTTCAGAGTGTGAGGCAATTGATTACACCACCACTTTTCACCACAAACAAAAGCTTTACTGTCTGACTAAAATATTTATTCATCATTTTTTATTTTTTGTCAGTAAAAGGAGAGGGACTCTTTTTGATATGCCTGATACAACTATGCACTAAACTAAAAATAATCTTGAAGGGACCTGCTAAGCCTGTCTTGCCTAAGAGTACATGTGCTTGGGGTCTAAAAGAAACAATTTATAAAAAAAAATTATAAATACTTATTTACAGGAGCCAAACTGGACTAGAACACAGCCAACTAAAAAAAAGATTCATGTCAAGTATTTGGCATGCAGCTTAGCTGGATTCTTCCACCTCTTCATCCTGAAAAGCTCTTTAGTTGTTTGGCTGCATGTTCACAGTCATCAGAAATAATAAAACGAGTTGTTGCATTTGGCATCAAATCATTCTCTAGAAGCCCTCTGCACTTATCCCGCTTTTCTGTTTGTCAGGATAACCAACAAGAAACGAGTGTGCTCAAATACTGGAGAATGTTCTTGACTTACCATTTAGTCGTAAAGGTGTGTTTTCTTTCCCCTTTCACTTTACAAATGATTTTCTAGTATTCCTGCACTTATTTAAAGATTCAAAATTTACACAGTACCTTTTCAGTGGGTCTCTTTTCTCCATCCTTCTTGCTCTTCTCTGATTTACTACTTCCACTACTGCTACTTGAAGATGAAGAACTTGAAGACTTGGAGTCTTGTTTACTTAAGGTCAGTTTTGACACAGTCCCCTTTGATACCTCTATGTCCTGAGGACACAGAATAATAATAATGACGATATTAGCATTTAGTCAAAAAAGGAAGTTTAACAACGAGGTACAGCATAAACAAAGACTGCATAAACACATGCATTTCTCCAGTTTCTTACTTTTTGTAATGAACGGTATGATGAGTCACTTCCTCTTGCAAGGGATTCATCAAGTAGAGCTTTGAGTTTCTCAGCTGAGTCTTTACTCTTGGAGTGTAAATAACTCAGTGCCTTTAGAAAGACGGGATCCAACTCCAAACTGACAGGTCCAGCCATGATGGAAACTGAGGATCATAAAATAATGACAGTTTTTCAGGCTTCAGGGAACAAATAACATTATTTAATCCTATTACTGAGTAAATCCAGGACACATTTAAACTTAGTGATATTCCAAAGACTGTCAAAACAAACAAAAGATTTGCAACTAACACTTTGTCACACTTACATGTTTCAGATCAAACCTGAGTAAATACAAAATGTAGTTTTTAAATTATTATTTCATTTATTAAGGAAAAAAGCTATCCAAACCTACCTCGACCTACACTACCAGTCAAAAGTTTTTACACACCTTCCCATTCAATGTTTTTTCTTTATTTTCATGACTATTTATATTGTAGATTCTCACTGAAGGCATCAAAACTATGAATGAACACATATGGAATTATGTAGTAAACAAAAAAGTGTGAAATAACCCAAAACATGTTTTATATCTTAGATTCTTCAAAATAGCAACCCTTTGCTTTGATCACTGCTTTGCACACTCTTGGCCTTCTCTCAATGAGTTTCATGAGGTAGTCAGCTGAAATGGTTTTCCAACAGTCTTGCAGGAGTTCCCAGAGATGCTGAGCACTTGTTGGCCCTTTTCCCTTCACTCTGCGGTCCATCTCATCCCAAACCATCTCAATTGGGTTTAGGTCAGGTGACTGTGGAGGCCAGGCCATCTGGCACAGCACTCCATCACTCTCCTTCTTGGTCAAATAGCCCTTACACAGCCTGGAGGTGTGTTTGGGGTCATTGTCCTGTTGAAAAATAAATGATGGTCCAACTAAACGCAAACCGGATGGGATGGCATGTCGCTGTAGGATGCTGTGGTAGC
>VUQS01032616.1:9777-21155 GCA_015108495.1 Heterochromis multidens | reverse complement strand
TAATGCAGCCTCTTTGCACAAAGAGTGAAATGGAATTTCTTTATGACTTTGAACAAAATTGTTGTTCCTAATCTTGCCTTTCTAGCTGAAGTGAGTGTGACAGCAGATAATAGGCAGGGGCATCCAAACCAGTCATTTTGATCCTCATGAAATAGAAAGGTCACAGATTTGATGCCCTCATGGGTCTTCTGTTTATCAAGTGTGAACTCCTCCTTGCTTTCTGGTGAATCGGGGATATGCATTCGTAGCCCAACAGCCCTGCTTCATAGTTGCTAGGTAACATGTAATTTGTAGTCAGTTTCTTTGTTTTTAAATACTTTTGCTATGCCTAAGTTCGTGAGATTCAACAGAACAACAAATACAACAGAAGACAAGATATCAGAATTGTCCTTTCATTCTAGGAATCCTGGTTGTGGGAATGTTTGTACCTTACTGTAAAAATTATGTGATACCTTATAGATCCCTCCTGGGAAGCGCTTCTTTGATTTACCCATCAATGAAATATGACACAGAGTATCACTTCTGCAGCTAGAAGGAATTGTGTACCCTGCTGCTCAGTCAGCTCCACTCAGATGGTCTTCAGAAGAATTCAAAAGAATTTGACATTTTTTTTAAACAAAATTATATCCAGCACTCATCAAAGAGTAGATGCATTTCTCCACAAAGAAGTAGTAGACAAATAGGTACACATTACAAGTTGTTTAAACACACAATAATAAGTTACTTGAGCTATTTTCTGACCTTCATCTCACAGCAATAATCAGAGCCAATTTGAAAAAAAACAGCTGCTGTAGTTGGACTGAAATAACCCGTACTCTTGGGTGCTAACTCGCTGCATTTGTTACGCAACACCATTTGTTAGAGTTGACACTGTGTATAAACAGAAGTGGCAACAGATTGGCCTCTCAGTTAAACTGACCAAAACAACAGCTGACAAAATGTCCTCAGGCATGACAGTGTATCCCCTGCCAGCTCACACATCACAGTGTCCTTTTGTGTGAGAGCCCTGGAAATGTAGCCGAGGGAGCATCAAAGGCTTCAGATGATTTTGTCAAATCGCCATACATGTAATCCACCACTGTCTATTCCCAGCTGTATCAGAGGGTTTAGCAGCAGGTATAAGAGGAGATGGAAGCATCAAAGCCTTAAGAACTTGATAAAGAATCAAGCAGGGGTGCATCTTTTCCTAAAAGGGACATCCACAGATTTCTACATTTTTGTCCTACTTTCTCTCTCCCTCATGGTCACACATGTGCTGTGTGTATATATACTATATAGATACCAGCAAGGATATGACACACACATAAAGCACACAATAGTCCAAAGTACTGCAGTTAGAATAGGGTTCAAAGTGCAGCAAATAAAAGATAAAAATGTTGTGTTTCCAGCCATTTACAGATAATTAGCTCTTAAACTCAAATGCTTTATGATACAATATAATGTTCATTTTAATTCAGTTTAAAAGTGTTCTCACGAGCATTTATAGACTTAACGCTTTATTGGAATAACAATAATGATGAACGAGTATTACTGTGCGATCTAAATTCCACCATATATGTGGGAGGCAATTTGAGAAAAACAGCAATCATTAAAAGCTTTATTATACACTTAGCTGGATATTAATGTATATAGCACATTGTGTCCGGGTCTTTAAATTGCTAACCTTTTTGTGATGACCTGCGATTGTTTCTGGTGCTTTTTTTAAAAAAAAATGTATAATTGTGTATGACTGATAGGGTTGTTGCATGTCTCATCTCTTATTATTTCTAGTAAGGTATAACTAAAAACTTCTTGTACTTCCAGTCTATAGGCTGTTTTAAAGGCTGTGTTAAACTTTGATTTGAAATGTACTTCTCTAAGAAGCACAACATTTCTCCAACTTCTCTGATTAAAAGAAAAAAAAAAACAACAACTCTGTTATGCTTTCACATGCTAAGTTTTTTTTTTTTTAATATCTGTTTATTTTCAAATGAAAATATCACTTTAGGTAATGAATTGGAACAACTGGCATCACTAAAGCCTGTTTAGTCATCAAAAGTAACTCATGTAGTTCGACGGAGGGAGACGTGCTGAGAGGAGCCTTTCCAGTCTGAATGTGTAAACTGGCCTGATTGGACAGATTTCAGTCATTCTGCTGATTAATGAACCCCAGGAACAGCTGTGCTGGAATGAGTCCAACTGGATTCAGTCTGGAATCTGGAAATGCCACAAAAAAGAGGTTACTGTTCAAAACTGAAAAAAACCTTGAACTTGTCAAAGTAAAGTTTGTTTGTTTTTTTTTTTTTCGATCTCCTATTTTGGGTATAAGATGAATTTTCATATACAGAAACAGCTGAAGATGTGTTTTCTAATCACTTGCTAATCGCTAGTGAATTTCCAAAGCTTAATCAATTTAGCCAAATTGAGGTCAATAAATAAATAAAGACATTTATTATATTATATATGTATTATAATACATAAATAAATAAATACATTTGAAACACTGCACCACTACATTCAGTACAATTGCATTCACCTCAACCAGGACAACATGTAAAAAAAATTCAAATACTTTGGTATATATAAATAACTATATTACTATGTTGGTGACTGTAAAATGACTATAACATGTGCTATTGATGAATTATTGGCCTAAACTCTTGCCTTACCACTCAACACTGTCAAGGAATTTTTAAAGTAGGTATCTCTGTTTGGTAATGTCTAATTATTTTGAGGATATCTGAAAGGTCATGCTCAGCGAAGTCTTTTTTTTTTGAGCATGATGACCTGACCTTGGGTCTTCTCTTTGACATCTTCTATTTTGCCTTGAGGTTTTAAAGATGCGTATTATTTAATGTGAGAGACAGCATGTAACCTCGCTGTGTTCCCTTATCTGGAAGGGAAAGTAGGCATAGAAGTGTGTCTAAAAAAACTCTATGTGGAAGGATTTACTTTAGAAATGAATTGCCACTTCTACTGTAAAGAAATACTTCCAAATTTATATTTTATATCTGTGTCTCCTGCAAGGTTGTTAGTTCACAAGTGAAAACCTGCTTTCACGTAATTTCTATGAGAAATTATGTATCAACTTTCCATCTTGCAGTATATTATGCATGTGCTTAGCTCCTGCTGTGGCTCAGCAGTCATAATAGATCTGCCTACATTTCTAATACAGAACTGTTCATGGCTCGTGTTTAATGTATATTTTATTAGCTATTTATGTTTAATTAAGGTGAAATATCCACAGAAGACGTCTGTATACTTAATTCCCCCCTTAACTAAATAAATAGTTCAAATCTTTCATTTCATACCTACCAATGATCTCCTCTTCTGAATAATAATTCAGACAGTTTGCATGCTATTTTTAAATTATCTGCAAAACCCCTAACCTAACTTAAATAAAATTTCAAGGAGGCAGAAACAGTTGACTGATGAAGCGCCTCAGACAGAAACTCCTGGAACCTGCTGGAACAACATGTTTGAGTTTCTTTCACAGCATCCTTTCCCACTTACTTTGTGTCTGGAGAACATGAGTGCCTGAAAAAGAGAGTGTTTGCATGCCTAATATGCTCCACTTCCAATAGAAGTGCTTCACAATGCAGTGCTCTCTGGTTTAGCAGAAAAAAGCTGCCATGACATCAGTGTGTTGTTGAATGGGCAGAAAAGACTCATGAATATTCCTTTTTGAAATATATCTGGGTTTTTTTTCTTCTTTTTTTCCAAGACGTATCTGACTCATACTGACTTTGGTATTTTTGTCTTCATTGTTGCCTCAGCTCTGTGTTCAAAGTGCATTCTAATCTAAGGTTCACATAATGCACTTCTCAAATTCTGCTATTCGTTAGCACCCCTCAGCAAGCCCCGAGGCTCAGAACAGAGCTACTTAATGGAGAGAAGGCATTAGATACACAAGCCCCAGCCTCTCACTTGAACAGACTGTACGAGTGACATCCTGATGCATCACCGCCGTCTGCTCCCCCTGGAGCACATTAGCACAGAGGTTAAATGAGGTGAGATTGAACAAGAAAATGGGTGTGATGCACCGAAAATGCACACTGTGGCGGTAATTTGCATGAGGGTGTTTGTACTTATTCCAAGTTTCCAACCTTGACTTCTGAACTAATTACAATACAAATGCAATTCATATTTAATACATAGAGGAGAGGAGAGATCTTTCGAAATCAGATACATACTTATTGTGCTCACCTGTAAAGGAAATCACATGTAAAAAGACTGCCCTCAATCTAAACTCTTTAATGAGTTTCTGGTTCTTTAGTGGCAGGCCTTGGGAGTACAAGACCCCTTTTTTTCTCCTCTTTCAGTGAGTCAGTGTCTCACCTGCAAAGTAATCACTCTTCATAGTAAACTGTCATCTAACGTGAGCCTGAGATAATCAGTCAGTGTTGAAGTGCCGTTGCTTTATTTTCTCTGTTACTGTCTCTCAGACTCCTGTCACCAATCAATCATTTTTTTAAGCTTTCTATAGACTCCATCATATAATTGAAAAATTGGTCAGCAACATCAAATCTGAAACTGTGTATATCAGTAGTAGTGGATGAATTCCTTATGCTACTGGTGTTTTAAGGTAGTATTGGCATTAGGTATTGACTGAAGTATTGGTGATTGTTAGTGATGAGCAGGGTTTGAACTAAGTAGCAAAGAAAGATGGGCCAAAGAAAGCGTAAGAGTAAAAGGGGCAATGAATTCTGAATATATGTAAGTGCACATCAGTGTTTTAATTAAATCATATTGGGGAACTTGTTTGACAATGTCATTTGAATAAGATTCAGCGGTAGTCCTGACAAATATTTGCTTAGAGCAGTGTGAGTATGACAGATTCTTTCAAAAAAAAAAAAATTTAATTGAGGTTAGAAAATAGATGATGAATAAAAGAGAGAGATTGTGGCTTAGGGGGAGTGAACCACACTCATCACTCCCACGAAGAGCACATTCAGAAAATGCCTGACATATCTAGTGGCTGTTGAATATGTCCTATTTATTGTTAATAGAAAGAAATCACTTTTATTTAACATTAGTGTGGGTGCATTTGCCCTAAGCACTTTGCCTTTGTTTACCTCAGCTACCTCTAAAGGGAGTTCAACCCCTAACCCTTTCAGTGTTAGTCTTTTGTTCCACCCACTGAGCTGCACAGGAACCACGGAGTCATGCTCTATGAAGCAGAGCCCAGAGGGTATCTTGTGTAGTTGCTCTGTAGGATTACTGTTGTGACTCTAATAAAGCAGCTTCAGCATTACATTTTCTGTCTGCTTGCGCTCTGATTCGAGAGAATTTTGTCAGTAAGCTGTAACTCATCTCTGTGTCTTTAGAAAAGCTCTGTAGAATTTTATAGACTTCTCATGTTTATGAACTAAAACTGGTGTATAGTGACACAGAGGTTTGGGGAGAGATCAGTGAGCTCATAATTTGCCGCTGGGTACATCTTCAATATGTTCAGCTATTCATCTCATTCAGACATTTACAGGACATAAAGAAGAATATACCTACCCCTTTCAATTTAACAAGTCTCTGTGGATTAACAGTTATTTGATTAGAGAAAATAAGTTTCAGGTCACTTTGTTAATTAAACTTTAATGGGGAAGAAATCAAAGTTAACACATATCACAAGTTGTTGAAAGTTTTAGTGGGATTGAGTCTGGATAACTGAAAGTCTTCACTTCAGCACTGACTAAATCATAGTATAATTGCTTTAGTGCACTAAGACTGATGACTTCAATGTGTTTAGTAATCAGTATGTTTTTTGTTTGTTTGTTTGTTTGGACAACTTCTACATTCATATGTAAATTTTTTTCAATATATTACAGTTTCTCCATCTTGGATTATATTTAGATGACTTTGATGTCTCTGCATTTTCTTAAAGGAAATTGTATTGCTTTCTCTCTCTCTAGGCTCATTTAATTCGTCATGGCTCATTTTAATTCCATCCTGAAGCCTTTTCAGATGTCACAACATGAAGCCTCTGAAGCATTCAATTTTGTCCTTCTGTTTCCGCAAGTACCGTATTAGTGCATAAAAAAAGGGGTTAACTGATAATGATACTTTCTACTGAGTATAATTTTCTGTCTTTGATGAAGCAGTTGTCAGTTAGATACATTTTTAGAGAAGCTGTAAACACCCTATATGCAAAAAAAAACCCAACAAAAAAAAACGTGGGCCTCACTCGACTCCACCCACTCACATTGCAAGTGGTGTGCATGATTCTGTTTCAATAAACCCTATGACAATAACAAAAGCCACTCAAAGAAAGTGAAGAGGACTTATCTTTATGGGAATGAAAAAAAGAGGAAGAGGAGAAAAAAGCAAGACAGTGGTGAGTGGAACAGATGATTATGATTAAATGTAATGCTAAAGGACTAAATGTTACTAGTCCAGCCTTAACTGTGTGTGTGTGTGAGAGAGAGAGAGAGACACTTGAATAACAACTTCCACTAGCATTACATTATTTCTTTTGTTTACTTTGAGATTTAACATTAGTTCACTTAGTTAACAGAGCAGCCTAGTGTGTGATCTCTGCTGGCTGTGACGTGACTAAGTGTGCACTTTTTAAAATTGTTTTATTTTTTTGTCGGTGTCAGATTCTTTCTGACATAAGGATGTGGAACGTTCGTTGGAAGGGCCCCCTGTGAATTTTTGCCTAAGGCCCCAACCGACTCTATAATCGCTACTCCCTGTGTGCAGGGAATCGCTCGCTTGTAATAAAGGTGATAAAGCCTTTCATTCTGAAGTTCTTGGATGAAGTTTTTTGTGATTTTCTGCACCTTTTCCAAACTGTCGTTAAGTGTACTGTATTTTGTTTTTACATTAGAGCTAAAGAACAGTAGGATCAGTACATAGACAGGGGTTTTCAGGTACTTTACACAGTATTTGATGAACTGATACAAGGCAACAAATCACATTACATATTTTTCATTATTTAATATTCAGACATTTTAAACACACACAATAATCTGTCATTGTATTTTTTTTTATTAGAAAAGCTGTGCAGTATTTTATTTTGTAAAATAATTTTGTGAATGTTGCATAGCATGACATCATGGTATGGTCCACAAATAGTTGAAATGCTATGTATGATTTATAATCTCTAAAAGTTCAACTTAAAACCATCATCATCATCATCATATTATTATTATTATTATTATTAATAGTAGTAGTAGTAGCAGTAGAAGAAGAAGAAATAGTAAATCTACCAAATTAGTACATCTCAAACTCAAAGCAGTACGTCCATGCCCAATAATGAATTTTGATTTGTACTGCCATGCAATGCATCATTTAGGGGGAAAAATTACTTTGTGCCTGTTACTGCATAAAATAATTCAGCTAAGCAGTTCATCATCTAAAATGTACCAGATAACTTTAATCTGTAGTGTGTTTTACTTTGATGTCAGCAGTCATTTTGTCAAGCTAAGTGGCCCAATTTTCAAACAGCAGATAAATCATTTTGAAATGAAACTCCACAATATTAAAGAATAATTCCAATACACAACCGTCTGTAAGATCACATTAAGCTGCAGCTAACTTGGATTCGATTTGTGACTGAGGCTCATTTATAATATATGTGCTCACTTTCGATATATCAAGATTTCATGTGTATATATTTTATATCTCTTCCCACTACTGCAGAAATTCAGATGCAGTGCATTCAATAAGAAATCCCAGGTCATTGTGGGCAGATCATTAGAAGCATCACTAGCAAAGCCTTCAAATATAAACTGCTTTATTAGTGATTGTTCTAAGTCATTTTATGTATAAGTTAGTCACTTTTTTATCAGAGTTCTCTTCTTGTACATTCTGTACATGTTTATCGTTGCTGGTACCTAAGGCAACACATATACTCCAATACTGATATGCATTTTTAACACAGTATTGACATTTTCTAAATTAAACAGGGTCTACACTCACCAGCCACTTGATTAGGTACACCTGTTCAACTGTTGGTTAACTTAAATATCTAATCAGCCAATGGGATGGCTGTACCTCAAGAGAGGGGGTAGAGGTAGGTCATCTACCAATCAGAAGGTCAGTGGTTTGATCCCTGCTGCTCCAGTCTGGATGCCAAAGTATCCTTGGGCAAGATACTGAACCCCGAGTTGCTCCTGGTGCGTTCATCGGAGTGTGAATGTGTGTGAATGTTAGATAGAAAGCACTTAGACATAGAAAGAAGTGCTTTTATGAATGTGTGTGTGTGAATGAGACATGTTGTATAAAGTGCATTGAGTGCTAAAGTAGATGTATTGTGATATATAAGAACCAGCCCATTTAACATATGGCAGCAACTCACTGCATTTAGGCATGCAGACATGGTCGAGACGACCTGCTCAAATTCAAACCAAGCATGGTTCTTGGTGCCAGAAAGGCTGCTCTGAATATTTCAGAAACTACTGATCTACTGGGAGCTTCCTGCATAACTATCTCTAGGGTTTACAGAGATTGTGTTGCCTGGTCTTATGAGACTAAAAGTGTGTTTAAATTTATTGCTAGGCAGCTCCTACTATAAATTATAGGCTTATGTTGGCTACAAAGAGTGCTAGCCTTTACTTGTTCAGCACTGGGTGGCTGGCTGCAGGTTTAACCTCTGCTTGTCAGAGGTCCTGTAAAATTAAATGCAAAAACGTACTCACTGGGGAATGCAGGGGAAATGCACCTGAGATGATCAAAAGCAGTAAACACTTTAAACTGACTTTGTAAAAGTGAAAAGTCGAAAATAAAGTTTTGAAAACTGAGGGATATTGTCAAACCTCAATCTAAGGATTTCTTTTATGAACTTCTATGAAGTTTTCTGCAGACATTTATGGCTCCTCATGTTTTCTATGAGTTCTATCCAGATGCTTTATTCTGTAACTTCTGGCAACTCCCCCAGACTTCTTCCATTCCCATTAGGTTGACATTTGAGTGTTTGGGTGAAGTGAAATGTCTCATCACCACTTGAATGGATTGAAATTTGCAGCAGATATTCATTTTCCACACAACATGAATTCTGATGACTTTGGTGACTCCCTGGGTTTCCTTATGGTGGAATCACTTATTTTTCTTCTTAATACTTGCAAAAGGAACAACATCAATATCAATTTTTGATATGCAGACAGAGTTTGATTAAGAAAAAGAAAAGCACAAAGGATGAGACTGTGTTTTACTGTACATTTTATTTTCTGGAACTGGATTTCTGCTGTTAAAGTTAAGAACTTTTTAGATCTGTAAAAAGACTTCAATAGATGGAAAATTGGTTGTAGGCAAAAAGTGCCCTGTTTTTAAAACTTAGGCAGTCGTTATTAATTTATAGACTGATATAAATGTATTCTTGATTGTTCAGTGTTTTGGGAGAAATCATGACATGAAAATTCTGTATAGAATTAGATTATTTTTGCGGGAACAGTGGAAAGTCTTATGAGCCTTGAATGAACTCAGGTTGCAGTCTTTACTCTCTCATACCCATGAAACAGATGAAGGCTTCTTTGGCTCACAGTACAGTTTGTTCACTCTGACAGACAAAAAGGAAACTGGCCCTGAGCTTTTCTCATATCTATCTTTTTTCTCTCTCACTCAGACTTTACATGGCACTTGGGAAACATGCTAAACCTCAGAACTGCTGACACTGTCATGCCTAAGTTGTGATAATAATGTCAGCAGAAAAATGGAGGGGGCACATTTCAGTTTTTCTCCACAATTCACCTGAGGTTTCTGACATGGTCTTTCTTTGTGTGTTGCACATAAAATTATGTATCACATATCATGTATGTGATTTCTCACACATCTTGATCCTACATCAACAAGCAGGATATCCCAAACGTGTTTTAAAGGATATAACATTAAATGGTGTGCTGGCTGAGCATTCTGGTAAATTCTTGTGGCACATGATAACACATCTGTCATATTCTGACAAAAGAGCCATGCTGTAAGTGTCTGGCATTAAAAGGAGCATTAAAGAGTAATCGCAATACCGCAATGCTCCATCTATGTCTACAGCACTATCATTACAAACAACTGTGACTCTAGGACTAGAAATAGGCCTATCCCCTGTCACAAAAAAAACCACTACAGCCTCTTAAAAGACACACTGGGAGCAAAGATTACATTACTCCTTTTGAAAGGATCTCAGTCTTTCAAAAGGAAATATGAGTAATGACTGTATATGTATAGTATATATAGTACCACAACTTAGTTTTCTTAAATACTTCCGTAGTGCTACACCAAACTAAGTTGTATTATCTGATCGAGGGACTGTTCCAACACAAACCATAGATTGGTGATGCAAAAATTATTGCAAGGTAATGCAAACCCACAAATTCTACTCAACTGATTATCCAAGGGATCTGTAGTATCATTATTTACTTGTTTTTGATCATCATCGCACTCGACTATGCACTTTGTAAGGTGGTCAACAGTACTGATGGCCTCACTCTGAGGGGAAGACTAAGCTCCCAAAATTCAGCTGTTATCCTTCTGAACTGCAGTTTTGCAGATGACTTCTCCTTCTTCTTCTTGAAGACACAGTTGAAGCTGCACAAGACTTTTCTGCAGTGGAAAGTGCTACATGGAGAACTGGTCTATACCTTAACACCGCTCATCAATGCACTGATTGATTGCCCAGTTCTACTCACCCCACCAATGAACACGCAGAAGACTTCAAACACCTCAACAGTTACATGAACACTGCTTTCAACATCAGTTGCCAAATAGGTCAAACTTGGGGAGCTTCTCATGCCCTTGCCAAGATGTGGAAGACTTTGATTCAAAAGTTAACCAAACTTAAAGTGTTCAAGTCATATGTTGAGGCAATTCTGCTCTATAGGTCTGAAAATCATAGACCCTGACCAAATCGCTAAGAAAGAAACTGAATACCACCCTAAATGGTCTTGAGTTTCATCCACAATTACTGTCTTGCTCTTGTTAGCCATGTGATGCATTAAGATGAAATAAGATGAAATACCTGTAAAGGTCTTGCTGTGGGAGTCAGATGCTAAGAGGAGGTGTGGCCAACCATTTCTGACCCTCAAGAATCTTATCTAAGAGGATGTTGGACTGCAGAACAAAGGCCTGCTGTCTGCCATGCTTAACAAAGATGTCCGGAACGACCTTATAGTGTCAATAGAATTAGATAATAATGATGATGTTTTTGTTTTTTTTGTGTAAATTGGCTCATTTTGTTAAGCATTTTCTCATATTTAATGCATTGGAATGTTGTAAAATGAAGCGTGAGTTGCTCTTTTGCACTTGAGGGATTTTTGTGTTGTAGAGAATAAATGACAACCGCAGACGAGTGAAAAGGTCAGAGCTACCACAACCCAATAAGAGCTGTTTTTGTGACCTCCGAATTAGCGTCTGTGAAAGCTAAGTTCACATTAAAAAAAAAAAAAAAAAAAAAAAAAATAAAAAAAAGGGAAAAT
>VUQS01032613.1:0-12966 GCA_015108495.1 Heterochromis multidens | reverse complement strand
CTGACAGTGGTTTCTGGAAGTATTCCTGGGCCCACAGAGACTCTGCCTCTCTATGACATCCCTTTTATGGCTAATCATGTTACAGACCTGATATCAGTTAACTTAATTAGTTGCTAGATGTTCTCCAGCTGAATCTTTTTGGACTTTCTTGCTTTTCCGGCCATTTGTTGCCCCCGTGCCAACTTTTTTGGGACCTGTAGCAGGCATCAAATTTGAAATGAGCTCATTTAGTGGATGAAGGTGTACAATTTCCCAGTTTCAACATTTGTCATGTTATCTATGTTCTGTTGTGAATAAAATATTGGCTCATGTGATTTGGAAGTCCTTTGGTTTTCATTTTGTTCAAATTTAAAGAACGTCCCAACTTTTCCGGAATTTGGGTTATATAACAAACTACCTATAATATCATTCTTAGGGTTTACCTAACAAAAGTCCTTTAAAATATGTTATAAACAAGTTACAGCAAATGTATGAAGTGAAGGCATTGGGTTTGAAGAAGGGAATTTGAAAATCATTTCAAGTGACTGGAGACAGAAGGGTAAAACCCAGCTGGAATTTCTTCACTTCAGCCGAATTTGACATTTAAATCAAAGTATCTCCACAAAGCTTCTATCTTTCTATATTTCATGACACCCTAATAAACCACAAAGAAGGCTTCTTCTTTGAACAACAACAAAAAAGCATGCTGTAGCTTCTTCTTCTGCAGCCCATGACTCTTTCAACCTGTAACTTCAGTCTACCAGCAGCTGCACACCCGCATGAAACTGCCTCCATTAGAGATTCACTGCCTGCATCAATCACAAAGACAGAGAGATTGAGGATGTAGTGCAGGCTGCTGGCATGCACCCGCAAGTCAGGTTTCACGTTAACATATTAATCAGATGAGATATATGGGACCTCTAGCATGCACTGAGACTCTCACTATCTCAAATAAAAAATATTAATCTGAGGTCCTTCAAACAGTGGGAAACTACAAAGATCTTATTACAGATAAGATAAAGATGAATACTCATTTTCAGTTTCAGTCTATGCAGTCCTGTGAAAAACTAAGTATACCTTTACTGCTTCCATATGAATTCAGAGGGTAAATAGCAGCCAGGTGCTGCTAATCAAATGCACTTGATAAATTGATAATCAAATGTGACCACTTCAATAAAAGTTGAAGTTTTGGCAATTTGCTGGTCTGGAGCATTCAGGTGTGTGTTCACATAATGCTAGAATCTTACCAGGAGCGGACATCCCAAATTCACCCCAAGGTTGGACGATGCAATTCTCAGAGAAATTGCAAAAAAACCAGAGAGATACATCTCAGACTCTACAGGCCTCAGTTAGCAGCCTGACAGTACAATCAGAAAAAGACTGAACAAGTATGGTTTGCCAGGAGAAAGCCTCTTCTCTCTAAAAGACGATGGCAGGATGGCTTAGGTTTGCAAAGTTGCATATGGACATACCACAAGACTTCTAGAACAATGTGCTTTGGACAGATGAGACAAAATGGAGATGTTTGGCCATAATGAACAGTGCCATGTTTGGCAAAAACCCAAACACAGCAGATCAGCACAAATACCTCATACCAACTGTTAAGCATGGTGATGAAGGGGTGATGATTTTGGGTTGTTTTGCAGCCGAAGGACCTGGGCACCCTGCAGTCATTGAGTCAACCATGAACTACTCTGTATACCAAAGTATTCTAGAGTGAAACGTGAGGCCATAGGTCCAACAACTAAAGCTTGGCCAAAACTGGTTGTGCTGTCAGACAATGATCCCAAGCACAGTAGCATCTATATCAGAATGGCTGAAAAAGAACACAGTCAATTGCCCAGTCAAAGTCTAGACCTCAGCACAACTGAAATGCAGAGAGATGTGCATAAATGAATGCCCACAAACATCAAGGAGCTAAAGCAATGTTGTAAAAGAGAGTGGGCCAAAATTTTTACACAATGATGTAAGAGACTGATAAAAGTTATACAGGAAATGATTATTTCAATTTATTGCTGCTAAAGGTGGTTCTATAAGCTACTGAATCATAGGCTGTACTTAGGTTTTCATAAGACTGCATAGAGTCCTGTAAAAAAACACGACTGTATCTATAGCAGCAGGAAAAAAATCCACTGCCCATGTTACTCATAATGAAGCAAAATGTCACCCAGTGCAAAGCTGTGGGTGATCAGTGTGTTTTTTGTATAGTTTTTGGACATGGCACCAAGCATTTTGGCTCTGGTTCCATATAGGATACCAGTTACTAGGATAATTGCTTGTTGGTTTTGCTTTTTTTACTGGATTTTCTGTCAAAAGAGCAGAAAATCCAGACAATAAGAGCTATGTAATTTTTTGGTTTTGGTTTTGTTGTCTAAAAGTGAAGAAAAAGTAAATTGTCCCATTATCAGCTGTTGGTACATATTTAGGGAAGTGGTAAGATTTAAGAATTTTCTGCAGCTATTATCAATTTACATTTATGACTTGAAAGTAAGGGGCAAATACTTGAAGGGAAACAGGATACCAAAACTTCTGTTGGTGACAGCTGGTCAGGGAGAGCCAGAGGAGAGAGAGTGTGTGTGTGTGTGTGTGTGTGTGTGTGTGTGTGTGTGTGTGTGTGTGTGTGTGTGTGTGTGTGTGTGTGTGTGTGAGTAAGTGAGAGAGAGAGAGGGAGAGAGAGGGGATGCAGCTGCAGCCTGGCTACATGATGGTAGGGGTCCAGAAGCAGATGGATGCTATAGACTGCACTGCAACATGATAGCCATTTTGAAATACCCACATATGTTTAAAAAAAAAATAATAATAAAATCACTTTTTTGCCTCCGTGTTCACCCAAGCTTTTATATATTTATGTTATAAAGCTTACACCTTTTATCCACCTTTTATCCAGATGACATTTTGTTGTCCTTAAAGCCACTTCCTGCAATTTTAACTTTAGAACTTTATTTATCTACTTATTGTGATAAAGATGGCTGCATTAGAAACCACTCATTTATAGAGTTTCTGTTATTCTGCAAAGAAAATTTAGATTCCCATGACTAGAGGTGTAAAACAATTGAGTCTTACATTTCTGGATTGTAATCTTGCTTTTGTCCAAAGACTGCAAGGTTTGCAATGACTGAAGAACTTTGGCATCTGGATTGGAGGAAACCTAATATATCTCTGCCCCAAGGGGTTTTAGGCTATAGCCTCCTAAAGCCACACTCTAATGAAACCAGCAATTTTGGTTGTACGGGAATGTTACATGAAAATTACTTCAGGCCAGTCATAGATTATCTGTCTGTGAAGAGAAATAAGCTTCTGATTACTGAAATTTGTAAAATGTCCTTCCCTGATAACTTGCACTGGATCTGACGAACATGAAAAGAATAGAAAAAAAGAAAGTTTCTTTGCTACTATGCTGCACTGTGCTCTTTGTTTCCACGACAATTAAACTACAGTTTAAGTTACAACAATTGTGTTGATATAAATTTCACATCATCATAAAATATGTACATCTCTTGCAGCATTGGGAAATTTCCATTAGCCTAAGTCTTTAGTTGAGACCAATAACATTATCCAGTGACTCTCTTACACATTTTTTTTCTGTAATTGCACAATAATGCAGATGATAGTATCTCAAATCAACCTCTAAGACTTGGAGACACAGTAGGTTGAAATAGATATTACAGGCTGAAAGTGATAAAGAAGAAACCTCCCTCACTGCCCTGAATGTGACCCAGACCTGCTGTTTTTCAAGAAGGTCAATCCCATGAGTCCTAGAACCCAGAAACTCACATGAATTTTATTAAGTCTTCAGCCAAATCTGTTTGATTACTTCTACATTTCTCATGTTTGTCTTGTTTGACAGTTCTGGGAAAAATGAAAACTGCACTGAACTCAATTTGGGAATATTGCAAATGCCCCTTCCACATCTGCAGCCTCACAGATTGTTTCTACAAATATGACTATATCATTTATTTCTATGTAAGTTTTGATAGGAAGATGATAAGTTTGCTTTGAAATATGTTGTGTCAGGAATACTAGGTTTTCAGCCAGTACACCAAGCAGTCAAGCACACATTACTTTCCAGATGTTAACCATTTGTTTGTATTTAATGTTACCAGTTCAAGTTTAATTAAATACTTAATTCCAAGTCCTCACAACATCAATGATGATGTCAGTTGTTCTTTCTTTGTTACGACTCATAGGAACATAATGTCAGCATGAGATATGCCTCAAATAAAGACTGAGAAATCAGTGTCAAAAAACAGTAACTAAATATCTGCAAGCAGTGATGAAGGCACCAGGCAGTTCAGCAGGGCACACTCGCAATGGCAACTTGACCTTACTATGTTAAAATAATGGTGGTAAGCAATGATTGTTTATTTTATTTTTGTGAATTGCACTACCCCCAGTAGTGATTTTATTTTTAATACATAAAAATACGATATATATGATATGATATGATCTCACATTTTGTTTGTTAGCTGTAATAGGATTTTTTTTTAAATCTAACATTTATCTGATAGCTTTTGTTAGGCTTGTTTTAAAGATCCTTTGTGCCAATTTTGATGACAGTTGAAAAAAAGATATGTACTTTTTATTTATTTTATTTATTTTAGTGGACTCTTGAGTAGCTTTGTATGATTCACAGTTTACCTTATACCAGGCCTTAGTGCATCCCCTCAGCTTATTGACTGTCTAAAAGAAGAACTCCTCTCATTTTAAGAACATCCTCACTTAAACCACAATTCTGAGTTTATACTGGTCTCATCGTTTGAAACTTTGGTGGTTGCATGATGACGTGATAAGCTGACATGTCTCAGACTGTGGACTTACGATAGAAATAGCAGACATATAAATTATTTGATAAGGAAAGCATCTATTAGTTATCTAGTAAAACACATGTTAATTGCAGTGCTGATAATAGGCTCTTGAGTAGATGTACCAAATTTGGTTTTGATGGATAACTTCTTGCTTGGCAACTTTGCCACCAATTTTGGTGGCAAATCTAAACACCATATGTAGAGAGAAACTAAGCGATAAGACATTCATAAAATTCAGTGTTTTGTGCTTGGCTTGATCCAAGAAATGTAAAGATATCTCATTTCTGAAACTTAGGCATGTAATTCTACATGTAAATACACCTTTATGGTGCTAGAGTCTGTTTTGGCAGCACAAGGTGGACCCACACAATATCAGGTTAGGGGAGGCAGCTAGTTTTAATGTTGTGACTGATCAGTGTAAATGAGAATGTTAGCAAATCTTCTCATCTAACTTTTAGCAAGGAAAATATTAACTTTTTCCACAAAATTGACTAATCATTTGAGTCAAATATTGATGTATATTATATCTCTCAGTTTACTATACAAAAGTTATATTTCTCTTAATGATGTAAATTTTGATTATAAATGCTTTTTTTTAACATAGCAATAATCCCTAAACAGCGTGTAAATGTTTCTATATGGTACCCAAGGCTGGACATGAGTTACAGCTGCTATAATGTGGTGGCTGTTTCACTTTTATCACTCTAATTATAGTTAAAAACATGACGCCTGCATAAGTGCCTGTTTGAATTTTCACTGGTCAGAGGGAGAGAAAGGGAGAGAGGCCACTGCAAAGGGAAACATACACTCAACGTTGTGAAGTGAAGGTTTATGAAGAGCTACCCCCTCAGCAGGAGATGTTTTATTAGCGGTGTTTAAATGACCAGCTTGTTAAACATCAAGCGGCAGGCGGGCAGCCAGGCTACTGTGGCCTTTAGGATGCATTGCAATGCTACAATGCTGGCTATTTTCACCCTCTTCAGAGCTTTATTTGACATGCTAGTGTGTAGACAGGGTTGTTTGAAGATACAATAATCACTTTTAACTTAGGGTGAAACACTAGATTCCCACCTGTGAGTGCATGTTAGGGCTCGGGTGGTCCTAGGTAGTTCAGTATCTTCACAATGTCAGAGAGAAAAGACGCAGGCCAACGAGGAGGAGAGGTAAGATGAACAATAAGGTGTTCCTGAGGTCTTTAGGATCTTAACACTTTCACACATGCAGGGAATCTACTTAAAGCCTTACATAGATATGCAATCACACACAAGTCTAAATTAGCATCTTTAATTAAATCAAAAGCCCCCTGCTGCCATGTTAGTGTTTAAGGTGTAATGTTATTCCTTTGCTTGAAGACCATGGGAGCAAATGAAAAATAATTGATCCCCAGAGATGAGAGCAGCAGTCATGGAAAATGTGGGAGATTAACTCTTTTCTTAGATGACAATGATGCAGATGGAACATCAGGAAATGGAAAAAGATATTAATTTATTTTAATGTATTGGCCATTATTTATCCAGTTCCTCGCTGATTCATCTAATTTCTCTTGGTTAAGATTCTGTTCACTGCTCATGTCATCTTCATTCTTTAAGTGTGTGTTTTTTTAATTTAAAAAAGACTTAAAGGACTCACCTAATCAATGAATTAAGGCAAAACTGTAAAAAGTGTCTCAAATGTAAATATTTGTCATCTTTTATAACAGTAAATGGAATTTATGTGTTTTAGATTTTTGTTAAAAAAGGACAATGTTAGTTTTTTCAATTATATGTAACTTAATCCTCCAGTCGTTGCCATTTTCTAAAAAGTGTGTTATATGCAGTACCCTCTATTGTTTAAAAAATGTGTTTAGATAAGCAATCTACCATATTGCTTCACATCTTTTCTCTACAATCATCAAAGTCCTTCTAGATGCAAGTCTTCTCACTCAACACCCATCTTGGTAATACATCTGAGCACTTTTTGAGCAGTTATTTGAAGCATTATTCTAAATGTACAAAATCCCCATATCTGATTTACCAATGAAACCTTAAAAAAAACTTTAGGCCATTGCCCCAAAATAAGGGTTTGAATAGCTTTTATACATCTACTGCCATACAGGACTATTTGTGCCGCAACTCAGCTACTGTGCAGAATAGAGCATACACTGTAAAAAGACCAACTCCAAATTTTTAATAATATTTTATGCATTTTAAGGATGAGCATGCAAATATTATAGAAAAAAGCTGAATTCACTCAAAATAATGAATTAAAAAAAATATCTAGTGCAATTAACTTGAAATCTTCATTTGTGAAAATTTGGAATAGCTTTGTGTACATTTTCCATGGTAACTAAGGATGGAGAGTTGTGACACTGCATACCATGGTATTCCTAATCCCCCAAAAGCTTTCAGTCTAGCCAAGAATTTAATGAACTGATCAAACAAAATATATATGTCATTGTCTGGCTGACATAATCACAAAGGAAATGTTGGCCATTTCAGTAGAGTCACTGTCAAGATTTAGAAGTCCTTTAGAAGTCTATGGGAAAACAGCTCTCAGTGCTGACCTCAAAAACATTTTCCAGATAAGTTTTGGTTCAATCCAAATAAACTATTTGGAATGATCTAAAACGTTAACTTTTTAAATTATGTGAAATAAATAAAAAAAAAAAAAAAAACCTGGATATGCTCTTTGGCTACCAGTTTGTCAGTCATTAGACATTAACCAATGAGAGTACAGTTGTCACATCTGGTTTCAACACACCAAGATGGACACAGCGCAAAACTCACTTCAAGGCTTCATAACAGGACTTCACAATGGGTGACATCATGGTGGTTATGTCCATCTTTTGTATGATATATGGTTTTCACCATCTTTGCTGTAAGTTGTGCAATAATACTTCTTGCTGCATCTAAGTAGTGCGCAACTAATATACAATGTAACAAGTACTGTAATACATATGCATTGCTTTTTATTTATTTATTCATTCATTTATGTATTTATTATTAACAAAAGGTAACAGCTAATATGCAATGTAATATGTAATACGAATAACTACGAATACGAATACGAATAACTTTATTGATCCCAGAGGGAAACTCATTGTAATTGTAATATATACACTGCTAAAAAAAATTAAAGGAACACTTTTTAATCAGAGTATAGCATCAAGGCAAATAAACTTCTGGGATATTGAGCTGGTCAGTTAAGTAGTAGAGGGGGTTGTTAATCAGTTTCAGCAGCTTTTGAGTTAGTGAAATTAACAACAGGTGCACTAGAGGGGCAACAATGAGACAAACCCCCAAAACAGGAATGGTTTTACAGGTGGAGGCCACTAACATTTTTCCCTCCTCATCTTTAATGACTGTTTTTTCACTAGTTTTGCATTTGGCTAGGATCAGTGTCACTACTGGTAGCATGAGGCAATACCTGGACCCTATAGAGGTTGCACAAGTAGTCCAACTCCTCTAGGATTGCACATTAATACGTGCCATTGCCAGAAGGTTTGCGGTGTCTCCTAACACAGTCTCAAGAGCATGGAAGAGATTCCAGGAGACAGGCAGTTACTCTAGGAGAGCTGGACAGGGCCATAGAAGGTCTTTAACCCATCAGTAGAACCAGTATCTGCTCCTTTGTGCAAGGAGGAACAGGATGAGCACTGCAAGAGTCCTACAAAATGACCTCCAGCAGGCCACTGGTGTGACTGTCTCTTACCAAACAATCAGAAACAGACTTCATGAGGGTGGCCTAAGGGCCAGACATCCTCTAGTGTGCCCTGTGCTCACTGCTCAGCATTGTGGCGCCTGATTGGCATTTGCCATAGAATACCAGAATTGGCAGGTCCACCACTGGCACCCTGTGCTTTTCACAGATGAGAGCAGGTTCACTTTGAGCACATGTGACAGACGTAAAAGGGTCTGGAGAAGCCATGGAGAATGTTATGCTGCCTGCAACATCAGTTTATTGGTGGGTCAGTGATGGTCTGGGGAAGCATATCTACGGAGGGATGCACAGACCTCTACAGGCTAGGCAACGACACCCTGACTGCCATTAAGTGTCAGGATGAAATCCTTGGACCCATTTTCAGATCCTACGCTGGGACAGTGGGTCCTGGGTTCCTCCTGGTGCACAACAATGCTTGGCCTCATGTGGCGAGAGTATGCAGGCAGTTCGTGGAGGATGAAGGAATTGATACCATTGACTGGCCCCACATGATCGACTGACATAAATCCAATAGAACCTCTGGGACATTATGTTTCGGTCCATCCAACGCTGACAGGTTGCACTTCAGACTGTCCAGGAGCTCAGTGATGCCCTGGTCTAGATCTGGGAGGAGATGTGGCATCCTTTCGTTCCCAACACATTACCCAGTCCATATAAGTATAGTATTCCAGCATGATTTTTTCCCATTGAGATCTGATGTGTTTTCTAAGTTCCTTTAATTTTTTTGAGCAGTGTACATACACATACATACATACAGCAGTGTTAATATGACGTAGCAATGTCAACACCTTTCAATCAATCAGTACTGGCAACTCCAGTAAATAATTAGATTGACAAAATTAAGATAACACTTAGGTTAAACTTCTGAACTTAAGTTGATGCAACATGTCATCTTTGGTTGAATACATTTTAAAGGCTTTGCAAGTTTTCTTAACCCTTATATTTTCCATTCAGGCTAACCTTCCAATATGGATAGAAAAACATCTGTGAGAAAGAGCCTTAAGATTATTCTGTTTTTTTCATAGTGGGTAGATTTTACCCTTTGGGGTTTTAGGTATACAGCATCTTCTGTTATGTTTTTAACAAAATAAATACATTTGGACACTACAAAACTGTAGTAAACAATCTTAGTACTGCAGTATTTTCTTTACTTTTATTGTCAGTATGATCATTCCTGGTGGACAAGCTGCATGAAAATAAAGAACTGCTTGCTAATTCCATGAATAACACCAACAAAAACATCTAAGACCACCAAACAGCACACTATCAGAAGGTGTGAGATTATAGGTCTGTAGTCTGTAGCCTACAATTAAAAAAAACTTATTGCAGTATTCAATGATATTGCAACAAATCATTTCCCAACCCAGTTGGTGACTTTGTTGTCTTTTTCAAGATTTTTCTGTCTCCACTTTCAATTTTATTGTGTTATTGAA
Organism: Heterochromis multidens; assembly: GCA_015108495.1. NCBI lineage: Eukaryota > Metazoa > Chordata > Actinopteri > Cichliformes > Cichlidae > Heterochromis > Heterochromis multidens. Next base: position 3,050 of record VUQS01032613.1, on the reverse strand, counting down.
AGAATGAATGGTTGTGCAGTGTGGATTTCTGTCAGTGCTGCTTCAGGGTTGAATGTGAGGACATATTTGGCAGAAAACTGGCACAGGATACAAAATAACCTCAAACTATAACACTTTCAAAGGGGTTTTGCTGTGGATTCAAACAAACGTACGAAGTAGCAAATAGTGCACTGAGTGACTGTTAATAATAATTAACCTGATGATATCTGATAACTGAGGAATTACTTGGCAGTTTTGGATTTCTCAAAGGTGGTTAACAATCATTAATATCATTATTATTATTAATTCTGTTATTTAATATTATGATGTTATATTGATAATGATAATCAATATTAATTACCAATCTTATATAGCCCACCTCGATAGCCAGGGGTTCGGACTGCCAAGGCCTCTGCCATCGTGCACTGCCAAGCACACATTGCACCTGACATAATAAATTAATGCATTATTGTTGTTGTTATTATTATAAGCTAGTACATGCATTTCTTGCTAGTCTATTTGTTTGTGTCTTTCTGCACACACTTTTGTTGGTAAAAAGAGTGTGTCTAATTTTGATGTATTCAGTTGTTCTTGTTGCTGTGTTTAAATCCCTAGCTTTAGTCTAGGCTGTATTTTCAAAACTAGCTTGAAGCAGCATAAAACTGTGAGGAAAAAGGGACAAGTCAAGAATTTGCCATCTGCCAAAATGAAGAGGAGTAAAGACATTAAAAAAAGTTTTGTACAACACAAAGTTCAGAATACCATAATCTTCTGTAGATAAACCTACAGTTGATAAACTTGCAGAAACAAACCAATGCAATTTACAGAAGACAACTTATCTATAATAATTCAAACAACACACTAGATTTAGAAACTGTATCACTAAATCCACCTAAACATAAAAAATAAAGCTGTGTTCTTTTGTTAGACAGACAGCTGGAATGCTGAGCAACACTTTGTGTTCCTTGTCACACTGAATACTAAGAGGTGGTCTGGTCTGTTAGTCAAAGGCATTGCTGATAATGCTATCACTGTTCCCCATGTCCATGCCTAAAATAACTCTTTGATAGAAATAACTGTATAACAATTTGTCTTCACTATAGTGTAGTCTTTAAAAGACAAGAGGGATGCGGGATGGTATCTATATAAAGGAACAGTCTGACTTATGTATCTGGACTGGTTTCCTTTGAGATAAATCACATTGTCAGAAACATAATGTTTGGCTCCATCCGAGTAGCAGCATTTATTAAACATTTAAAAGATGGTGAGTGGGCTATGAAATTAAATGACAAGTCTGCACATTTTGATTTGATTTAATTAGAAGAGATGTGTTTAGTGACTTTAACGGGGAGTTAATTGTTGTTCTAAACCTGTTTTCATGCATATAGGCAGCCCTGAATTTTTCTAGACATTACCCAAAAGATGTGCACATGAGAATACAAATGTCAGGCAAAGAAAGCATCCTTAGACAAAAAGCAAAACTGAAAACTAGTCACAGCAATTTCTGTGGATTACACAGAACAGCAACTGTTTTTGGGGAAAAACATTTTTTTAATGTTGTACAAATAACAAATGTAACAAATTTCAATTCACTTAAATTCACAGTAGTGAGGAAAGAGCAGAAATCATAAAGAGTTTCTCCAGACTACAGTGCAGAGAAATCCTTGCAAACCTAGAGACTGTATAACTTAATATTGATAAGAAAAAAAAAATTCATAGTAAATTGGATAAACCTCTAATTTACCATATCACTGATTCTTTAGTTTCTACGGAAAAACCTTGACAATTTTCAATATCCAGGTAAAAATCTGTTGTAAAAAAAATGCTCATCTCTGTCTTTTACTGGTCATTCAATCTTCTGACCTTTTCCTGTAACACCCATGTGACTTTTTCTTTTACAGGAGCATAAACAAGCCTTTATTATCCAGTCCTGGGCTGTCCATTTGATAGATGTAATTTTGATCCTGCTAGAAAATGTTCAGGGTGGTTGTCCAGACTGCCTGCGATTTATCTGGTGTGTCTGGATTAAACAGTATACACTCCTGGCAGCCTCAGAGACAAGCAGTGCGCAGAACAATTTTAAATGTAAATACAACCTGACAATGAAAATCTATCTTTGGGCTTTCACTGTGTTCTCAGAACAAACGAGGGCAGGGAGCAGGAGCCAAATGACTGACTGCACAGGGAGTCTGTCTGCAGCTAGTGAAATATGTAGATAGGAACTGAGAGTTGTGCAAATCTGAAAACCTGAAACCAGGAAATTGCACAAAACAGACAATTTCTATAGCTTGATCCAGCTTTATGCAAACAAAGTCTGACTGGATAATTAAAACAGCAACATGAAAAGAGAGTAAACATTTCATCTTGTTTAAGCAGAACAAGCTGAACAAACCCTCCTGTACAGTGATTATATTAACTCTGTGCTGTTTTCCTGTAAAAAACAATATCTATAAGTGAATGCTGGCAGCACAGACAGTGCTCTATTAATGACCTGCTAGGGAGTGGTTTGACTCCAAAACATATTTCATGAGCCAGAAGAATGAGTGCTGAGGTTTTTGGTTTGGGGTCATCTAAAGAGTCAAGACCAAACATCCCTCAAGGAGTCCCCACAGGAAGTTCTCTCTAAGAGTGCAATTAGAAAGAGGAGGTTCAAGTTTTTTGGGAATTTTCCTGTCCATAACATAGCAAGAGCATCTCTATCTATAATGTCAAACTTGAAAAATTGAAGAAGAAAAACCGGTCTTTGTTTGATACCTCACGGTCAAATATAGTCAAACAAAATTTGACACATTTGCAGAATGCACCATCTTGTATATCCAGTTACCAGAGCTATAAAACAGTTATGAATTTGTTCAAAGAATAAACATGTAGTCCTAAACATCATACTGAATATGTTCCTTACATGGTCTGCGAACATGACCACCTTTCACATCAAGGAGCAAGGAAATAGGGCTGGTTATCATTTCAAATGAACAATGTAAGTGTAGTGACATAACACACACACTATATATACACCATATGGCCCACTTAGACCAGTCATTATAAAAAAAAAAAAAAACTATCCCCCACAC
>VUQS01032612.1:0-14796 GCA_015108495.1 Heterochromis multidens | reverse complement strand
TTGTTGAATTCAGTTGTGTAAATCCACAAAGAGCAGCAGCAGCAGGTCAGCTGATCACAGCCTGAACACTAAGAAAATCTACTGGAGGTCACAATAGAAATTATTGAGGATTTGATTCTTTTCCCCATGCTGAGCCACTACAGTTGATTTTAGGGTTCCCCACCTGCTGAATCCCACTTTAACCCCTGACTGTGCTCATTTTCCTCATTTTCCTACAATGTAGGCAACAGAAAATAGTTATTTTTAAAAATTATTCTTTTTCTCTGCTCATGTTCTACATAACTGATTCAAGCTGAGTACATTCATTTGAATTTAAATTTAGACTGAAATAAAGTTTGTATTTGCATGAACTAATATGATATATTTTATTATATTAATATAGCACGAGGTTCAGTTAGCTTTGCACTAAAATAGCTGGTAGAAACGTCCTCAAAGAGCTCCTTTTTACTTTCTTACTTTGAGTACATTTCAGAGCCTGTACTTTTTTACTTTTACTTGAGTAAAGAAGTTGAATCAGTACTTCAACTTTTACCAGAGTATTTTTTAACACAAGTATCTGTACTTCTACTTAAGTACACAGTGTCTCTACTTTTGCCACCTCTGTTTAAAGTGGAGATTTTGCTGATTTTAGAAAAGGTTTAAAACTGTTTGCCTTAAATTCACTTTGACAGTGAATAAACAGTTATTCACTATCAAATGCTAACTAAAAGAATACGTTTTCCTGACACTAAAATACAGTGTTACTGCCATCTTTAAGACCTTTTGTGCATGTTTTGCACCCAAAGACTGAACTGACTGAAATTTATGGGCTATATTTATCAGTTAACTTTGCTGTGGTTCTTAGAAAATATCTGATTAAAGAGGAAAAAGGCTCCTAAAGTTGTGACCTCTAAATTGGTGCAAACAAAAGAACTTTAACTTTGCTATTTTTATGACCATATCAAAGGCAAAGGCCATCAACATAAAATGAAGAATAAGATCAACCAGCATTAGACTTTCCTTTCTTTAAAATAAACACAAAAACAAATTTTCAGTTTTCTGATTGTCAGTTCTTAATGGAAAAGTTAGATTTCCACTTGAAATTAAAGGTACAGTCCATCGATTTTTTTAAGGTTATTTAACAGAAAAAAAGAATATTGTACTCATAAATATCCATTGATTAGTGTGTGATTACAAATAGATCCATTCTCATAAACTTAGTATTAATCCATTAAACATACATAGGAGTGGGCGTCAGTTTGTGGAAGCTGCCATGTTGCCCCGCCACCTTGAATACAGTGGCCGAGATGGACGTCACTGTTCTGCCTAATCGCGTTTTATGCCTGCAGCTAGAGACCAGCCACATACGTAGTCTGCCAAAGGTGGTGAAGACGAGAACTCATTGGCATTTGTGTGCCGTGGAGGCAAATTTTAATTTGTGTCTGTACCTTCAGACTCAAGATATGAAGGATCATACCTATGTTTCATCATCTGAGAAGGGGTCCCCTTCACAAAAGATGGAGAAAGAGACAACGTAACCAGCATCTGGATAAAACGACATCCTCTTCCTCCTCACCTTAAGCCTCATCTCTTGAACTGAAGTCAGGGCTCTAACACACGAAAACATGCATAAACATGCTTATTTATTCCCAAATGTCGCAATTACTTCCTGTCAGCAGAATAGACATGTGACCCTCCCGTCTCCGGACAGCTGACGATGAGCCAGCTAAACAACAACAACAGCTGGTTATAAGCTAACGTTATACCAGCTAATGTTAGGCTCAAGTGTCCTAAAAATCACACTCACATCATATGAGTGTTCATTCACTAAGTGTTCAAGTCCAACAATGTTAGATCCACTTGAAAGAAAGTTTCACTAACGCCGGCTAACAGCAGCAAAAACAGCACTGACAGAGAAGTTCAGGATATCCTCAACAACTCACCTCAGTATTGCTGTCATCGGTCAGAAGTGAGCTTCACTGACTCATTGACTCCTAGCGTACTCGCTTCACAAAGTTTTACAGCCTCCTCCAGAGTTAATAGACATGGACACATACTGACAGCTGAGGTAAACAGTGGACTAAGCCTACACTCAGTACAGATGAGTGGTGGCCATAGATGTTTGTCCTACAGCGGCCACCATAGATAGATTTATGCACTTGAATTGGCAAGGGTAAGAAAACAGAATTCAGCTGACTGCAATCTGCAATCTACTGACATCTAGTGGTGAGATTGTACACACTGTACTTTTAAAGTGCAGTATTTGAAATACAATTTAATAAATATGGATGTTTCTTATCAAAAGTTAAAGTGTCACTGTGTTATCTAAAATTAATAAATTAAAAAACAAATTAGAAGGCCATCAATATAAAATGCAGCATAAACCAAACTAACACACACTGCTATTGCAAAAAAACACTGCTCTGTTCATTTTTTTTTTCATGTTCTTCTGCAAGAAGATCAGTTTGTCCACATTCTCTGCTGAGAGTGGAGCTGTAATTACACTGACAGTGTTCCCTGATGTAGAGAAAACTCTCTCACTTGGTACAGATGTACCTGGAACAGAAAGGGAACGTCGTGCCAGCTTAGCAATGCAAGGATACTTAAATTTGTTGTGTTTCCACCATGCAACTGGATCTGCAGCCAGAGAAATGCAGCCTTGTATGACATGACTTCCTCCTGAGTGATGCTGAACAAAGGCTTAGGGGCTCTCTCCTCTGTTGTAAAGAGATCTCCAAAGAGTTCTGCCATGGCAGATCTTTTCTGAGGAGGAGATGACATCTCTAATGCCTCTGGCTCTGCTGCTGAGGATGAACTGGCCACCTAGGCTTCACTAGGTTTACCCTGTAGTATAAAAAGTGAAAAATAGTAGTTTTGAAAATATTAATATCAATAAATAAAAAGATCATGGCAGCTAAGACACTACAGTTGGTCTCTATTGGACAGTAGGAAAAAAAGGCATAAGTATGCTGTGCTTGAGTTAAAAAAAAAAAAAATAGAGCAAAGGTAGGACAATGACTTATATCTTGGATTCAAGGTTGTGGCTCTGTGTAAATAGTCCTGAAGATTAGGTCTCTGTATCTTCCTTCCAGGTCTTTACTGATGGCTGTCTTAAGATCTTTAATGGTGGAACTGTCCTCTTTACTTGGAGACATGGATTTCAATTTCTGTGCTCATGAGGGTCATCACAATCTTCAGAGGTTTGAGAATCCTAATTTGGTCCTCTGCCAGTTTTGCCTCACTCTCAGTCAAAACAGCAATATCCTTGACATTCTTCTTGACATCCAAACTTAAATGCAAGTACAGTTACAGACACAAACATACATGTACAAGTTCACAAAACTAAGGTTACAGATATTCCTTTTTAAATTATATTCAAAGAAGCAACTGTAAATGAGACTGATGAGAGCAGTAAGAGTGAAGTAGTGAAGCATTCCAGACCATAAAACCAAACAACCTGAAATTAAATGAAATGGTCCACTGTGCTTTGACTCTACATACATGTTTCATTCAGTGCTGCACTGACGTTGTTGGATTCAGAAAAAATAAAGAAAATAAAGTACCTCATCCACAACTACCACAAAAGACTTCAAGCTGTCATTGATGTTAAAGGAGGCGATACACGGTATTAAGAACTAGTATGTAAACTTTTGATCAGGGTCATTTGGATAGTTTCTGTTGAATGTCTTATTATGATTTAAAAAGGGCAAACAAAATTGTTTCATAATTCACCCAACCACTAACCATGAGTGAAAGAAAGGTTTTTGTATTATCATTCATATTTTCTGAAAAATGGCCAATAAAATCACAAATTCTGCCAGAGTATGTAAACTTATGAGCACAACTGTAGTCAGCTATACATTATATTATAATCCAGTGGCATGCAAAAGGCAAGCAGAGACAAAGACCCCGTGCCCAATCTTCATCACTGTTTAACAAGACAAATTGGACAAGATGAAAACATACCGTTTCCTGATTTTGTGCTGCCTGTCTTCTTTTATGCATGCTGACAGCCTCTTGATTCTTGCTGCACTCTTCCTGGACATCTTCACCTTTCTGCATTTCTTTGTGGTTGAAGAATTTTAAAATAATATTACTTTTGTTGTTAACCTCTAAATATTCACCAATAGCTGACAATGACAAGTGCTGGAGGATTTTTTTTTTTTTTCTGTTCCTTTAGTAAAAGTAACAACACCAGACTATCAAAGTTACACCTGCTCCACTTGCCTGTTTTATTAACCTAGACAAAGTGCGAGTTGACATCCCCTCATCATCACCAAGGCTTTCCTTGTTAACGTGCTAAAGGAGTTATTACGTTTCTTCACACTACACTCTAATGCCTCTACATCATACAACATCTTGCCAAGGTGGTCAGTAAGAGAAAACTTATCTATTAAGATGATAAATCACAGAGTGCTTGTTTACTTGCTAATGCTAGCTCTGTTTATGCACAACATGCAGATCATATTTTATTTCAGAGCAGTGAAAGCAGAGCCACCACCAGTTTGTCTCGCATGCTAGTCTCCCATCAGTCTCCTGTCAAAGACCGGAGGTTTATGCACAACCAGAAAAAGTTACTGGCCTCACAGCTTGCCCAGCTCCAGAGTTTGTCAACAGGACGTGGACATGCACATGAAATTGACAGACAGCTCATAGTCACACCTGTCCCAGAGATGATAGGCAACTTTGGCCACAAGATGGCAGTAATGTAAAAGATGGATGCAAACAGGTGAGAAGCTTTATGTCAGAACATTGTTTGAGATGCAAGGAGGAAGATTGCTTTCACCTTGGTAGGTTTTAATTGATGTTTATTTTTAGATTTCACTGGGCAAGCACTGCTTGCCTTGCTTGCCCTAATGCCACTGCTGTAGTCATGTACCTTATCGGTAATTGTACTGCATTAAGTTTGCATAATTGTCCACAACGTAAAGTGTAGCCTAAACATGTTTTACTACAAATGCAAACCTAGGAAGTCATGTATCACAGTGTTTCTTCTGTTGTAAATAAATCCAGAATGCCAACAGAAAGCACTCTTTACAGCATCAAATGTATCACAAAGTATGTGAAATGTATGAATGCATTAGCCTTGGGCAGGTGCAACATGAGAAGCGCTTACTGCCAGCAGTTGTTGGGAAGAACCTGTTTGAAGCACGATGCTCTTTTGCTGTTTAAAATGTTTTTAAGTCAGCACAGTGAACATGCCCAGTGCTCAGAGCTGTCAGAAGTGCATTCCATTTCTCTCCCTAGTAAACACTGAGAGAAAGAATCCAGCTCTGTAACAAGAGGTCCCAGCAGGCTTGCAGCCTTACAGCTGAGTGAGTTAGCCAGCAGTTGAGCTGACTCAATCTGTTTGACTTTCACTGTATGGCACATGGAGCCCTGGGCAGGCAACAAGGTCTTTGGGCTTGGCCCACGTTCATCTGAAAAATTCAGTACTGGACTGCTGGCCAGCTCTTAAATATTTGGTTTTAATTACTGCCACAACCTTTACTCTGGCAGGTTACTGTTGAAACATAATCCCCAAGGGGCTGCACTGCAAGGGCATCACACCATTTTTCAGCCATAGAAGCGATGGCAGCCATTCTCTTACCCAGGCATTTTTTATCTGCGATATGGGACATAGCCACAGCAGACTATATAGGCTGCCTCTGACAAAGAGCAATAGAAAATTGTGAGATGAGAGACACTCCATAACCCTTAATTATACAGCAGCTGAGACTGAGGAGCACAGCTTATCTCTCTGGTGGGGTTGGTGGATTTTTGAACTTCTCTCATTTGATTACTTGCCCTGTTCACCTGTCTGCCTCAACAGCCCACAGCAGCACTAATGAAGGTGCACACTGTTCCTCTCACAAAGATGATTTTATAATTTTTCTTCCTATTGTCCATATGATAGGTAAGGCAAGAGAAATCTCTCTGTAGATGAGTCGCCTAAGGGTAACATCTGCCTGTGTGTGAGTATGTTCTCCTCTGCAGGGCTCTGACAGTGACTTTATAGGACATTTGCGCCCGTTCATTCTTGCATTAATTAACCATTAGCATTGCAAAGGTAAAAATAAAGAAAAAAACAGAATGCATTTTCCATTTGGGATTTATTTAGAGTACCCAGCTCAAGAGATTCTTTGTTATTTTTCCCGAGGCTGTCGCTTCCCATGATACAAAAGAAATGTTTTATAGTGAGGCCAAGGAAAGTTGCTGTCAGCACACATTTTTAAAAACTGCCAATGGGGTGTAACAAACTTTTTGGCACAGGTAGATACAGTATGTTAGGTAGGAAAATATTTCTCATCAGCCCTCCTACACTCATTTGTACTTGCATGAACAATGTTGGCACTTGATCAAGTATAAAATCTACCATCTTTATTAAATGTACCAATATGTTTGTTGTATTACTTTCACAGCATTAGCCATTAACAACCTCTCTCTTTTGCTATGAAGAAATCATTATCCCCCTTGGTGTGAGACTAAGAAAGCATGAAACGGGAGGAGAGTGCAAAGTGTGTTTTACATACTAGCTTTTAATCCCGACACTCCAATAATTGGACTCTGTCACATGTAGCCTTTGATGTATTTCTGTCTGGGTAACCACAAAGCTGTGTCTACCCTGTGGACCGTGCAGAGACAAAAAGCTTTCAGATGGAAACACAGCTTCTGTTTTTGTTACCTCTCTCCAAAACCAGTGTGTACCACTCCCATAACAATGATCCTCACAAATCATTCTCCTAGGTAAGCCTTGAGTAAAGGGAGTGTGTTTGCTAAAGGGGTAAATATCGTCTATACCTGTGATCCTATCACTCTATGATTAAAAATGTCAGTGAGGCCCTAGAGGTGACAGATTGCAGGGTTGCTGGCATCCCTGGGTATTTTTGGTACAGGGACAGGTGCAGTATGCCTGGGAGACCTGGAGGGAGGAGCGTACAAGAGAGAGGGAGGGAAGGAGGGAAAAATGGAAAGCAGAGAAGAAGGGAAGTAGGAGCAAAGGCTGTTCATTGATGGCCTGTGGCTTCCCTACATCATCCACAACCTAGGCCAGTCTCCAGAGCTCATCTGTGTCAGGCAGAGAGTCTGGTACTCAAAGGCCCATCACAAACAGTTCGTGAGAGGCAGAAGACAACACCAATCACTCAGATGGAGCCAGTACAGGCCAGACATTTAGTACTGTAGGGAATCTGGTGGACTCGACATCTGCACCCTTTTGAGCCACATGGAACCGATGACGCACACTGAACAAACTCCACATGACTGCCAGGACAATATAACACTGCGAGGGACGGCAACACTGTCGGAGTTCATCAGGGCCCCCTCTAAACCCGATCCATCTGTTCCCACTGGTCACTTGACTCTGACTTGTCATTCAAGGGGCAGCACCACCAGTCAGCCCGTCTGTTTATACTTATCATGCCACTTGGAAAGGTTGAGACTTTCCAAAGAGAACACTTTGAAGAGACAATTTTCATTTTAGATAGATACAGATCTGCTTTCACATTCACAGGTGTATATTAGGATATGAAAATCTATCTGCCTGTTTCACCTATCAATCTAATTGGAGAACATTGGTTTTTGGTTGCCCTTTTTAAAGGGTGGCCAATTGAAAACACTGTGAACACTTCCAGGATTATTAAAACCCTTCATATCTTTGTGGACTGCAATATATTAAAAGTGATTTTCACACTGCTCAGAGTGGTACTGCAGCATTTTTTTTTTCATGTAAATCATAGCCTGTGTGAGGTGCAGGATCCCTTAAGCAATGGCAGCCTCACACTTAACATCCCATTATTCCACTCCGCTTAATCAAAATTGTGCATTATGTGTATTCCTCACTAACTTCTCGACTTTAATACCCTATTATTGCCCCACTATAATTCTCTACTCTTTACTATTCTCTCTGTGTTGTTATGCACACAAGCACATGCTGTATTGTACATCTATTAAGTCTGATGTCTAGTTTGGGGTTTTGGAGACAGCAATTACTACCATGACTCCTACATGACTTTTGATTTGTAGGATACCTTTCTCTTTGACTTCTTTGGCAAATAATAGTAGTGCCTGGTCAATATGTTATGATGCGTATTTCCATATTTGATGTGAAAGCCTTAAATGTAATTTATATATCTTGTTTTCTTCACTGACTATGCAAGCCCAGTTTGTGCCAAACCAAAGTGTTATTACATCCATACTTTTCTTCACACTAGTCACATCAAAATCAAAAGAAAAGAAAAAATATGCAATAAGATTTTTAATGGTGGATTTTTTTTTCAGGCATACAGCACATGCAATTAAAGTGTTAAACACTCCTTGAGCCCTGCCTAGCAACAGAGGTACTGACTCTGCCATGGTCCAGTGTCTGAAGGAGGCTGCCAGAAAACGAATTTGTGTTTAGGCATTGCGATTAAGATACCCACTACCCACTGTGTGTGCCCTTTTGGCAGACAACTCTCTGAGGTCTCAAACATGGGCATAATGACATGCCATTGTGACTGGCACAGCGCCACTGCCCCATGCCTTTGGTCATGAAAGACAGAAAAATCATCAGGGACCACACTGGCAAAAACCAGTCCTCTGAGAGCTCCCTCTCACATATGGACAAAAATGGCATCACAGATGACAGGAGCTGCAGTCTGTGCAGTCTGAGGCCATGTGCTTGTTAATGTCTTGGGGGAAATCCATTTCAGAGATGTGGGGGGGATAAGCATAGACAGGCTAATCCTAGATTATTTCCATGGGGATTGGTTGCTATACACTGTAAATACAATAAGTTGGATTTATTTTTTTTTTAGGGAAAAAGTATATAACCTCACTGCCTCTGAAAAATTATCTAAATGTAAGCTGGTGAGTTAGAACAAGCTGTTCATTGTAAGTGCAGAAATATTTAAACTAAGCAGTACAACTAATATAGAGCAAGGTCACATGAACATAATAAACTGTGTCACAGTGAGGAAGCTCTACTTAATTTTAAATTGAATGTATTTAATATATCTTGTTTTATATAACTTAATATAATTAAATCAGAAAATTAAATCAGAAAATGTGAATATTAAAAGTTATATTTTTTAATACAAAGTTAAGAGTATTTGTACACACTATTAACCTTGCACTTTTAATCTTGACAGGAGTCTCAGTCGTGGTGACATTGTTCTTAGCCACAAAAACCCTGGATACCACATCACATCTCCACAACAATCGAAATTTATGCATAGCATGGGTTGGCAGTTCAATCCACTGAGCACTGGGCAAGACCCTGAACCACAAGTTGCTCCACCTTTTATTCCTGCTCCATTGGTGTGTGTGTTTGTGTGTCAACATGAGATGATAAACACATTGTAAAGTGCTTTGTAGAACCTAGCTAAGGCTAAAATCCATCCATTCATCCATCCATCCATCCATCCATCATCTGCTTATTCAAAGTGAGGTCATGGTGGCAGCAGGCTAAGCAGAGTATTCCAGATGTCCTTCTCCCCAGCAACACTTTCCAGTTCCTCCTGGGGGTTCTGAGGCGTTCCCAAGCCAGATGAGATATATAATCTCTCTTGGGCGTGCCTGGAAAACCTCTAAGGGGAGATGCCCAGGAGGCTTTTGCAGTCATTAGATCTCATGGCCATAGCTGAATGCTGGAATGTAAATGGTCTGGTAAATCAAACACTTTTCCTTTCGGCTCTGCTCTTTCTTCACCACAACAGTCCAGTACAATACCCACAATACCGCTGATGCCACACCAACACACCAATCCACCAGTCCAACTCATGCTCCGTCTTCCCATCACTCACAAATTAGATGCCATGATACTTTAATTCACTTGGAGAAGCCTCTTTCCCTCAGCCCAGAGGGAGCATTCCACCATTCCACTATCAGAGAGGTTAAAATATTCTTTATAAGTTTAAACCATTTAAATTTGATGTTAAACATTAACAGTCCCAGGAGTAATTGAGTTCAGCAGATCTGTATATACAGAAGTTAAAGTTCCTATTGCAAGAAACAGGTAAAAAGTACAGAAAACTCAGTGTAAGAAAGTAAAGTTAAAAGACTAGTAATTCAGTATATTGCACAGTTTAATATAAGGGACATTGTTTGCATTTATAATGTACTGCAATGAAGTAGCCAACTTGAAATGCGTTAAAGTGCCCTAACCACCTTACTGTTCCAAGGTTTTCCCTTCAAAGACTCTTAAGATATTTCAGACTGGCAAAGAAAATGAAACAATCTATAGTGGATGGGCGTTCTGTCAGTACAATCAAGGGAAGCAGTGCTTGACCCCTGAAATCTAGAAACAGACATTAATTAAAATATATCAAAGTGAAAGCAATCTCTCTCCTTTCATCTCAGAACAGCATTATGTCCCATAGAGGATCTCATGTGCCTGTTTGCATCCATCCTGTAAATTGCTGCCATCGTGTGGCCACAGTTGATTATTGTCTCTGGAAGCTAGCTTCACTAAGACCCATAAAATCTATAATTTCGGTCATTATGGACATCACTGTGGACAATATGTCTTGCTGACCAAGGCTGTAGCTTACCCTAACCTTGTAGAGCCTATGATGTAGCCTATGTACTGTACGTGGCCAAAGCAATTATGCCTCTGCTTCGACGGCTACGTGTAAATACATTTCAAGAAAGGTGCACATCAGATTATGGCATAGGTTATTGCCTAGGGTTTCAGAAGGGTGTGCGGTTATGACATACCTACATTTAACACAGAAGCATAAATTCACTGCAACAGATAAATGAGTAAATAACTTTGTGATTTATCATCTGAACATTTAAGTTATCTCTTGCTAATTAGTTTGGCCACGCCATTATAGAAAGTAATATTTATAGCAATTCCTTTTTTTCTGTTTAACACATTTTAAACATTTAACAGTAATAGGAGTAATAGGAGTGTTCAGTGCAGAAAGGTGAAGACATCCAGGCAGAGTGCACCAAGATGCAGGAGAGACACTGTCAGCCTGGAAAAGGCAGGCACAAAATGATGAAATGGTATGGCAACATATCTCGTTGGTGTGTTAAAACAGCTGAATTACTCATTAAGAAGATTTGGGGTCACTGACATTGCCTGCCTTTCTGTAAAAAGCCACCAAATGCCACTGCTATAGTCAGTTAAGTACACAGGTTGATAAATTACAGTACATGGCAAGTGTGGACAATAGTATTTGAAAACCAATAACAAGCATGTTTTATATATGCATTGGAATGTCGCCAACATCAAAGAGAAACAGACTGACTTAAACAGCTTGATCAGATATCTGCAACAACAGGCCTATTTATGGGGCTGATCCATTCAATTATGTGAAATACTGTATCTCATCTGTCAGCAGTGCACAGTTTACTAGGAGAGCTAACATAGCTTGGAGGAAGCTAAAAGAAGAGGGTCAGCAGCAGGGTCAGTTATACTTCCATATTGAACTTCATTCAATATGGAGGTATATCACACTTACTATACCAACAAGTTTTGTTTGTAGCTGTCCATGAAAAGCAGCCATCAACCAAATAGGACTGTAAAAGCGATTTCCGTGTTGGCTTCTCTCTCTCATGTTGTTATGTGATGTTAAACACTTGTTGTGAAGATTTAATTGCACTTCTTGTCTACTCCGCTCTGTATGGAGGTAGATGCATGTGGTGAAAAAGTAGGACGTACATGGTGAAAGAGCGAGCATTGTCCCGTTGTTTATTATAATGAATTTCAACTACTGTACATACATGTTTTTGTTATATTTTGTTTTTTATTTTAACTAAGCCTGATTTTCCCTTATGTAGACGAAAATTTCCCACTTTCTTCCTCACAGCGAGGAATACAGCTTATTAATTTAACACTAGTCAGATCAGTGCTCATATGAGCCATTACCTAAAGCCCTAAAGCCAAGGTATCTGTGTCTGGACTGAAAAAGTTGGATTGATGCAGACCCTAATAGTAAGAGCAGGTGGCATGGATAAAGGGACTCATAGATTCAGATCATAAATATTGTACCCAAAAACCATACGCACACAAAGCACAAAAAACAAGATGAATCATCTGACTAGTGGAAATAATTTCATATAAATCATTGATCGCTTTCACACTGATTAGCTCATAACAAAGAGAGTATTTCGCATAGTTTTTCTATTGTGCAGAACTGTCAAATCCTGACAAGGCTACTCCACAACTAAGGCATCACCACAGAGGGCTCACAGGCTTTTGTTGCTGTCAGCAAGCCCTGAGCAAAGCAGACATTCGCCTTTCAAACTCATTAGCCAACCCTGATGTGATGAACTCATCAAAGGCATTGTAATGAGACTCTCTAACGTTTATCGTTTCCCGCTCTTCCCCCATATAACCAACATGATTTGGAGTTAGTCCATAATGGAATCAGAATTAATTGTTAGCGTGTATTTCAAAACAAAAGTGTGTCAGGATTGCCACAGAGGATTGGCCCAACAGCTGTGAATATTTGGATGTGGCTTCCTGGGCATCAGCCAAGCTGACAGCTATGTCAGTTGCTAATACACACATGCACACCCACAGAGACACACAAGCTCTTAAAACTGTGCATACAAAAGGAAGAGGCAGAGAGAAACACACACACACACTGCATTCACATTAAATTGTTCTGCAAAATCAGGCAAACAAATGGGACAATACAATACAATTTAACACAATATATGGCATTTAAGCAGTACTATATGTGGAGAACTTACTGGGCTGCAGAAAATTCAGAAAACTGCCAGTGTTGTCCACTGCTGATATGATTGTGGCGGGGAGGTTAATTATCAGCTCCAGGAGTCACAGTCTGCTAAACCTGCCAAAACTCACACAGCCAAAAAATTATAAACTTCATTCAATAAACTGTCCCAAATTAAGTAAAGTCAAGTCAGTTTTATTTGTCTAGCTCAATATCACAATTTGCTTCAAGGGGATTTACATTTATCTGTACAGATGCAGCTTTCAACACCCTCCATCATTAGCTCCTCACTTCATACTAAGGGAAAACTCCCCAAACTGTGCCTAAATAGTGCCAATGACAAAATTGTAAGCAGTAAATTTCAGGTGTTTCTAAGCTATCAGTTTTTTTACATTTATGCACAATAAAAGTGTCTTTTGTTCTGTCTTCCTCCCCTCACCCCCAACCGGTTGCAGCAGATGGCTGTCCTTCCCTGAGCCTGGTTCTGCCAGAGGTTTCTTCCTGTTAAAATGGAGTTTTTCCTTCCCACTGTCGCCAAGTGCTTGCTCATTGGGGGTTGTCTGATTGTTGGGGTTTTCTCTGTATTATTGTAGGGTCTTTACCTTACAATATAAAGCGCCTTGAGGCGATTGTTGTTGTGATTTGGTGCTATATAAATAAAATTGAATTGAACTGAATTAAATTGTGTTTAATGAACAAAAAATAGAAGCCCAGTTTCCAATAAAGTTCCCATAATATTGTTATCTGAAAGAGCCAGGCAGCCTCAATGACTATTTTTTATACCTTTTCTAACCAGGAATTGAAACTCATGAGGTTAAGAATTTCGTCCGAGTGTCCTGGAAAGCACTAACTTAGCACATTTTTCAATGACAGGAGACAACAAGGCTCCCAAAACCCTTGCAAGCACGGTTTAGAACATTCAGATTCCTCTTGTCCTGAAGCTAACACTTGAGTCACCGTGCTGCCAAAAAGGAGGCAAAAGTGCCAAAAACTGCATTTTTTTTAAAATTCCAAACTTTACAGCACAAATGACTGTTTTTGGTTCTCTAGCCAATGTCCCATTTCATGCAAGCTATAAAGGGGCTCAACTTTTTACACTGTATCAAGCCCTATGCATTGTTAGGGACTCTGACACCAAAAGGGAATCCAAAGGTGTTGGTTTTTGAACAATATTTGGACTCTGGGAGTTATAAGGTAATGTTAGCACTGGCTAGCTGCCTTGGTTAACATGGTACATCTTTAATTCACTGGGGAACTAGCAAAAACAGGCTTAAAAGAAAATGTACTTACCAAAGAAACTGAACTGGTGGTTCTCGGGTGCCTGGGGCCCTGGGGACAAGTTCTCGGCTCGAGCTGGGGTGGCTGGCCTCTGGCGGGGTCCGTTGCCCATCGCCTCTGGTTCTCTGGGACTCTCAGCCCTTGGCCGTGGGCACTCCATCTGCGGCCTCCCTCCTTCTCCTGCTGGGGAGGGCACGCAGTTGTGGTCGGGATGTGTGGTCTCGGATCTTTGGTACTCTTGGGGGCTGCGGACAGCCCAGATCTCCTGGATCTTTCTCTGTCTCAACTAATGAAAATGAAAATCCACAGAAGAGTCAAAGGGGCTCAGAAACATAACACATACCAACACTGTAGAGCAAGTAGTGATTCTTGTGAATTGTCAAAGGGCCCAACTATCACATAAGCTCACTGGTCCTTCAGCTGCGTACACTAAAAATGAAGAGGCAACAGCCAACATACTACACTCCATACTTCCAAACAGCACTCCACAAACCAGTAATTAATGTCAGAATGCTGCATCCATATTTTATGCTGTCTGTTGACAGTAAAAGTTTTTAAATTTTCAATTTGTGTTTGCTCACTGTACAGGGTGGGCCATTTATATGGATACACCGTAATAACATGGGAATGGTTGGTGATATTAAAGTCCTGTTTGTGGCACATTAGTATATGTGAGGGGGCAAACTCCCCAAGATGGGTGGTGACCATGGTGGCCATTTAGAAGTCGGCCATCTTGGATACAACTTTTGTTTTTTCAATAGGAAGAGGGCCATGTGACACATCAAACTTATTGGTAATGTCACAAGAAAAACAATGGTGTGCTTGGTTCCAACGTAACTTTATTCTTTCATGAGTTATTTACAAGTTTCTGACCACTTATAAAATGTGT
>VUQS01032610.1:0-14291 GCA_015108495.1 Heterochromis multidens | reverse complement strand
ATGTCTTAGAGACTAAAATGTACAGGTCATGGTCACAGTGAGAGATTAAAACCAGCACTCAGGCCTCTGCAAGTTTGGCAGGTAGGCTTGGGTGGTATCCTAGTATTCATGGTGTACCAGGGTATTTAGATGGATTACTTTCTGTACTGTTAAAAATACAGATTCTCTTTTCTGTTAAACTTATAAGATGTGTTTAGGTCATATATTGTAGTGCCCTGCACAGCACATGCCACCAGAGGGCAGTCGCTACTGATTAACAGGCAGCTGAGCTCAGTGAGCTGTGAAACATGACAATTAAAACTGTTAGGGAGTATTTCGAGTTTAGTCCCAACTCCCTAGAGATGAACTATTTGCTTTGAGAGAGTCATGGCTAAAGATTGTAATACTTTAACGTGCCATTCACCTGCCTGTATTGACTATGGTTGTGCAGTGCTCTGGTTATGTAGTTGTGCAGTTTATTCTGATACAACTGTTCATTTTCGAGATTAAAATAATGCGGGACGCTGATATTTATGAGCAGTTTTGCAAGAGAAGAAAGCTGCAGTCTGCAGCATAGATCTGCAGGACTGAGTACTGACAGATAGCCACTTAACCTAACAGTGAACCAGTGTTGCTTTGATAAGATTAATTATGAGTTTCATAAACTAGTATTTCTGATGTCAGCTAGCAAGGGTGGAAGAGATTAATCATTCAGTGAGGTAATCTCTCATCCTCTTATTTAGTGTCACCTGTCATCATCAACTTTTAGTTTATTTACACAAATGCCATCATATACCAGGTGAAATGTGAGGACGGTATGAAAGACTAGATATCGCCCAAGCCTATCAGGAGGTAAACTCATCTCTGGAAAACATGGCGGCTCTTTATTTTCAGGGGGTGCATACAAGTCAGCCATACTTTTGAAACAATAACATTATTCCAGTGCTGGTAAATGCTTTTCTTTTTTTACATTTTTTTTTTAATATATAAGTTGCCAGGTAATGTGCTAACTCCTTTACACTTTTAGTTTGCTGGAAAACCATAAATACTGCTGTGGTCTTGAAGAATTACTCATCAGAGGTAGAAACAGTACAGCTGCTTTTTATTTTATAACAACTGAAGTGTTTATTTTAATGTAAACTTGTGAAACTTTTATATTGTGTAAGTTTAGCAGTTTCCAGCTTTAACTGTGCAGTAAAATGACAGTGAATTGTTTGTTTTTGTTTTATTGCTTAGAATTAAGCACACAGTAAATATTTTAGAAAAATTGGAAAATAAACGTATGAGTTCAAATTTGCTATTTTAGAATGGATATTCAATTATGTCTACACCAGTATATTCAGGTACCTTGTAACGTTCATTCCTTTGCACAGAGAGCTTTGTGTTCCCGATACTATCATTTAAACTCAAGTCTTGCAAATGTTACATCATACTTAATAAATGCATGAAGCCTTCTTTAAAACTAAATTAGCCGTTATAGAAATGTCCTTGTTGAAAACATGTACTCATTTAATGTCCAGCACTAAGACTTTTATATGTTGAAACATCTGTAAACATGTTGCCATATGACTGCATTATTTGTTTGTGTGCTATAGAAGGAAAGAAGCTGGTTATGTGGTGTATTTGCAGTACTTTTATTTAATTGAACACTTTGTACTCAACCATGTTTTGTCCAAAACTACACATGTACAGTACAAGCAAGTACAATCAATTTGTGATTTAAAATTATTACATAACATCATCCTTTTAATGGACACCTTTAAACAACACAAACACCACACGTTTAATTAGGAAGTTATTCTAGTTACTTTAAAATTGCACTGAAAAGGTAGTAAATTCTGTCAGCTCAAGTACTTTGCACAAACATCTGCGCTTAATCAAATATAACATGATGGTTCTGGTTATTCTAGAGAAACACATCTGTCTTTGAGAAATAATACATGCAGTCACTCATCTACATATGTCACTTGCATATGAATATCCCTGTAATAGCCTGTGAGTTTGCAGGTCAACAGGAACAGGTAAAACAGGCAGTCAGTTCACCCACCAAATGATTTGCTAGTAGAAGTGTCATGTTTGTATAAACTGCTCACTAAGGAATCATTCACAACACCACAAAACATTGTAGTAGAGACATGTGATTCTCCAGTTTGATTACACAAGTCTGATTAAAAAACTGCTCCTGAAACACAACAGTCCCCAAGTTTATATTCAGTGTTGCTCACTTAAAACACATCTCATTACCTCCAATATTTCCAGCTCCAGGAATCCAAAGTGCCATAGCATAGCCTGAATGGTACAAAAGTATAACTTGAAAAAATATAAATACTATTCATGTATGTAGCAATGGATATCACTAAGGATAATGCCTGGATCAGTTAACATTGGCAAGTGATGTTTATGGTTCAGCAAAGGGACAGTGTTTAACAAATTATTATTAGACCACCTGTCATAAAAGAAAGAACAAATTTTTTAATCTGTCAAAATCTTGTTTAAAACAAAAAAAATCTATTGTTATTTATTTTAGCAAATAAACTGAATTTTTTTATACCCAAATTTGAGCCGGCACACTGGACTTCTCTGACAAGTCAGAAATTAATCAAGTATAACATTCAACCACTAAAACATTTTTTTTCTATTCAGGAATGCAAGTAAATAACTGTAATTTGGCATCTTAATCAAAAAATAATAATGTGCTTTACTATTTTTTTTCCCCCACTTTTTTGTAAAAAGGTACATTTTAAAATTAAAAATGTATGGATAATTTTAGCATTAAAAACATAATTTCGATTAAAAACCTTGTGCATACTGGTGGATTGACCATTACAGAAACATAAAAATTGGTTTTAGTAATGACCAATACAGTTAATTTTAGGGGAGCTGTGGCATAAACCTTACATTGGGTGGTGGTCTAATAAATTTGTTAAGCACGGTATGTATAACTGAAACGTTCAGCATTTATTTTGTTTAAAGATTTCAACTCACAATTAAATGATGAAATTTTAATCAATAAAATGTCAGATCTTAGCTTCTGTCCACCATGTATATTATAGATAATATAAAATGTTATGTCATACAGCAGAACAATATGGGACTGAAACCTGTCTACAGTGATATATTTATCCCTACATTTTTCAACTTGTCTATAAGAGACATTTGAGTCTAACGATTTGTCAAGAAAACAACTCTAAGGATGATCCTATTGTCTGATTGGCAGCCTAAAAATGGAATGGTTTGTCAAATGGAGTAAATGTACCTCAGGTTAGGATTTGTCTATTTTATCTTGTAAATTGAATGTCTCCATTTAAGACTAAGAGGGTTTGTGACACCAAATTAAATTTGCTTGCTTTTCACTGGTTCTGATGAATGTTATCGCTAATTTGAAGAGTGACAGGATTGCCAACTGATGTGTAACCGTAGGTCTGAGTCGACACTTTGGTTTTAAAACTCTGCTGCCTGCCCTCAACTCTCTGCACCTCTGAGCAATATGAAGGCTTCACTTCCAGCTTTGCATGGCTCACTTGGATAGGTACGTGCCTCTCTGCCCTGGACCGGGATTCCCTGGCCTGTGGTGGAACAGCAGATGAGAAAAGGCTGCTGGAGAGGTTCTCCCTGAACCGACTAAAGAAGCCAGTCCTTTGCCGTGGCACCACATCAGGACGCCCCACGTTGAGAAGCACTGGCTGTCCCACTGTAGATCCGCCAATCTCCCTCTGAAGCACAGAGATCTCACAGGGCTTTTCATCAGGAACATGGTGAGTGTGGGAGGAGCCATAAGTCTCTCCTTCTTCTGGAACATAATCCTCCAAGTCTTCAAGGGTCAAAACATGATCTCCTTGTTTTAGGAACACAGGCTCTTGCTTTCTGGCAGATTTATCATCTTCATCATCGGGTTCAAAAATTACAGTTTGTTGATCATCCAGATCGTCACTGTCTTCTCCAGCTGTAGCAAGGACAGATGAGAGCTCATGTGGCTCCCCAGAAGCAGACCCAGATGCAGCGTCATTCACCTCTTCTTCCCAGGAGAGTGGCTGGTTGCTGATGTCTCCCTGCAGCTGGGCCTGTGCTTGCTCCACGAGTTTGTTGTTGGAATTGTTAGCATTTGGGTTTTCCAATGGAGACCTTTTGGGTCTCGAGGGAGTGCCTGCACGATCAGACCCTGCTGGTGAAATACCTCTCCTCCTGGGCAGCCTGGGAGACTTATTGACCTTATATTCAATGACCTCCTCTACTTCAACCCACCTGGGCTTGCTCTCTGGTCCCCTGGCTTCAGCCCCCTGGGGCTCAGTAACATAGAGAGTTGGGATAGTGGTCTTTCTTGGAGTCGGCATCCTCCTTGTCCTGGCTGTAGGAGGCTCAGGGGTGGAAGTCTCAGAGCGGTGGGCACCAGCAAGAGTCAAGCCGGGGGATCTGTGCCTTCTCATACGAGGATTCTTCACCACAGTGGTTATAGTCTCCTCACTGGAATAAGAAGGGCATTAGGGCTGTGTAAATAAAATCAGATTTGCTTGGAGCCTTGGATTTAAATATAATAGGCTTGTAATAAGCTGCAGTAATAAAGCTGCCAGTTGAAGTAGATAGCACCCTGATGAGAACAGCCCACCCTTTCATTATTCTTGTGATCGATTCCTTTTGCATGGAGGCTGTAAATACTACACAATGCATACATGGGGCCAGAGAAAGAAAGACATACATACATACAGAAAAATGCTCCAAGTTCCCTTTGATGGGCAATTTTATCCACTAGTAAGCAAAATCTAAACAGCTACATGAACCCAACAACTGCACTGGAACTTTATCTTAAAACAACCCCCCTTAAAGATTCCTACAATGTATATTATTTCACAGTTAAATATGCAAAAATTATTTTATTAATATATACTGTAGTTATTGGTAAATGTCTGCAGGATTTTTTTCATGTCTAGTCATACATGACAGCATTCATTTTACTTTGATCGCACTTACATGATGATGGTTTTCTTTGGTATTTTCGTCTCCTGCTCTGTAACTATGGGAGGAACATGGACAAAGCAAAGAGTAGTCTTAAAGCTAGACCTGAAAAAATGTCATCTAGAGTCAAATATACTTAAACTTTGCACTGTTAAAGCTGCACTAAAAGCATTTTCTGCTCATTAAAAACCAGAAAAAAGTAGAATTATTATAAGAGTCCAGAAAGAGTAAGACTCCCTACCTTCAATGGTGATGGCCTGCTCACCAGTGCGAGCCACAGCAGAGGGGAGGACTAAGTCAGCAGCACACTTGGCACTGCCCAGACGGTTCGACAACTGAAATACAACAGGAACATATTTTTAGAGTCATAAATGTGACTCACTGCTGCTAATTAATATCAACTATCTTGAAAGTAATTCATAGGCGCAAAGGCAATTATATGACCAGCATAAAATCTCCCCTCATTGACCCTTAAAGATAAAAGAAATATATGTTTTATAATCATCTGAGATCTTTTCAGGTATTCAGACACTTTACTGTGGAGCTCCACATTGTGACCAAATAGATCCTGATGGTTTTAATGATCCTTGATATGTGTTTAGCATATATGCTTCTTTATGTGTTTAAAGCAGCTGACTGCCCTCCCAGAGCCTCTTCATGCCAGAGGTTTCTTCCTCTTAAATTAGGTTTTTATTTCTTCCCACTGTTACCAAGTGCTTGGAAATTGTTGGGTTTCTCTCTGTAATGTTTCTAAGTGAATTGCCCAGAGATTACTTATACTGTGAAACTGAAGAAGCCTTTTGGTGAAAGGCGAAACGTCTTCAAACAACTTAAGGAAGTCCAGTTGCCTTCTTTCAAACCCTTAGACTACCATGTCCTGGATGACTGAGAACCTACACAGACATATACTGTGAAACTGTGGCACAAAACGAATACAGTTAAATTGAAATGTATTAGTATGGACCAACCTCGCACTCATAGTGTCCAAGGTCTCTCTCTGTCAGGTTTTTTATTACCAGAACCAGAACCCCACTACGGAGCTCGCTGTAGGTTT
The DNA here is from genome assembly GCA_015108495.1 of Heterochromis multidens. Lineage (NCBI taxonomy): Eukaryota > Metazoa > Chordata > Actinopteri > Cichliformes > Cichlidae > Heterochromis > Heterochromis multidens. The sequence continues at coordinate 8,308 of VUQS01032610.1, read as the reverse complement.
GATACTTCTCCTGGTCAGTAAGCAGCCTGCCGTCTTTGAACCACCTTGAACAGAAACACACATAGACAGGAGAGATTAGAAGACACAATTAATTTTCAAAAAAGTTGTTAAATTTAATCAAAATGATGGAAAGCAGAAAATATAAGGAAGGTATCCATACCTGACCTTGGGCCTGGGGGCGCTTTGTATTACACAGGTGAACTGAGTGTCCTCACCGGCAACAAAGATGGCATTCCTTATTTTATTTACAAAACGAGGAGGTACTAAAAGAAACACATCACAATGTCTTAAATGATTTCAATTATTCATGGTTATTCATGAGAAAAGTGTACTGAAGTAAGAGAAAAAACTACTGTTAGGATCATCCTATAAGTTGGTATTTTAGGACACTATCATGTGTCACTTACCCTGAACTGTGATCTTTCCTAGAGTACTGGCATTGCCAGCTGGGCTTGTGGCAAAGCACATGTACTGACCAGAATCATCTGCAGTCATATTGTCCAGGATTAGTGTGCAAGAACCATCAGGGTCCTCGATGATGATGTGATGAGGATCTGCCTCCACTGCGCGTCCATCTGCATCCAACAAGAAAACAAATCCATTCGTAAAACAGTCTATGAATGTCACTCCACATGGCTAAAAACCACAGAGTAAATGCCTTACCCTTGTACCAGGTGACCACAGGTTTGGGTACTCCAGTAACTTTGCAGGCCAGTTTAACAGTCTGGCCCAGCTCTGCTGTGCAGTTTGCCAGAATTTCATCAAAATCAGGGGAACCTGGAGAATAGTTTGACATAAAACGCTGTATTAGAAATTGCAAGCAATACAACAGAGAGGTAAAGAAAAAAGTGAGATTAGTGCCTGTATCCAACTTACTCCATGCAGGCATGCTGTATCGCTGCTGCAATTCTCTGAGGTCTCTCAGCCACGAGTTCTTGATGGTAACAGTTCGGGCCTGTAAGGTATACTTCCTCACAGAGTCCTCACGCTCATGCCAGATCTCAAAGGCACGGTCATCACCTTCCACTGTTTCATTCACATCAATGTTATTCAACTGCAACAGCATAAAGAAACCAGCAAACATCATTCAGGCCCCTGACCATGGAAGGAACGATGATACTAAAAGGAGTGATTATGGTAAAACACTTACCTTCATCATGTTCTTAAAAATATATGCTTGTGTATCAGTGTTGCTGTCTCTCTTTGGTTTGCAGATGATGCAGTAGTTCTTAAAGAGGAAGACGTGGCGGTGGTGACCTCTAGAGGATGTTCGAATTCCAGGAGCACCCTCCCACACTTGGAAAGGCCCCTGGTGCACGAAAGTAAACATATACAAACAGTCAAACACATACGTCTAATCGAGGCACCACACAGTTGGCAGCTAAACAGTACCTGTCTAATTGGTTCTCCAAGAACTTCCAGGGTGGCAGGATAGTTCTCAATCATGGAGACATGGTGGGTATTCTCAGAACGCTGAGGGAGTGCAGACACCATTGCAAAAGCTTCTTCCAGCAGGCAGCAGTTCTGACCATTTCTTGCCTTGTTTCGAATGAGCTCCTGAAGATGTTGCAGCAGAAATTTCAACAAAACTGGAGTTACATTGATTCTGGACATAGTTTAAAGGCCCTAAAAACAAATGCCTTACTCATGTGAGAAATAACTGACATTTAAATAGTTGATAATAGCTGATTCTAATATGATCGTATGCATGCTCTCGGTCAAAACTGTTACCTTAAGGAGAGCCTTATACTTCTGAATCCTCTCCAGTGGTTGTTGGAGGCAGGCATTGATGCTTCTTACCGGTGGATCTGCAGGGTCTGCATTAGCCTGAGCCGTTTCAGTGTACTCCTGTAAAAAAAAAAAAAGAGAAGATTTTAACAGTTCAAGTAGTTCAGTTAACAAGAACACAATAGTGAGTAATTAAATACCTACTGCAGCCACTGAATGCAGAAGAAAGTTTATTTTATACATAATGCATTTCAGTGCAACATATTTTGTAACCCATAGTACAGCAATAACAATTCTGCTGTTACCTTAAAGAAGCTGTGGACAGTCTTGTCACTGATGGCAGATTCAGCCAGATTCTGACCTACAAGATACTGAAGGTACTTTTCAAAGCCCTCCTTGTTCTTCAGGAAACACATGGCTATGTCGTCATCAGTGTCACAGTCATTCAACTTTGGAAGGAATGCCCTACAAATAAAATTGTTGTGAGACTGATGCAAACACATACTCATACTTTTCTTCATATTCAAAAATGGCTAAAAATAATAATTAAGAGGTGAGCTCACTTGCTGTGGAAGGACTTGATATCATCAATGTTCCTGAAAATAGCCTCTTTCTGGCTGGTGACATCAGGCGGTGTATCAGAACTGTCTGCATGCTTCAGGTGATGGGAGGTGAAGAATTCCACCTCCTTGACAAACTCTGATTCTCCATTTATCAGTTCCTGGATCAGTTGGCTAGGAGAACAAATTAATTGTATTATTGTAGGGTTTTTACCTTACGATATAAAGCGCCTTGAGGCGACTTTTGTTGTGATTTGGCGCTATATAAATAAAATTGAATTGAATTGAATTAATAGTTTGTTATGGTGCTTCCTTTGGTTGCACTGCTTGTTTTGTGACAACAGATATGCTTTACTTACAATAATTTTCTCTTGTATTCTCCTTCAGACACCTCTTCTACACTTGTTTCTGGAAGGTCGCCCGTATCAGCGGAGAGCTGTAATACACATTTAAAATTTTTTTACCAATGCATACAACATGCAGTGGCGAGCCGGCAGCTATGGTCTTGAGACATACTTTCAGTTTTTTGTCCAGGTAGGCCGGTGAGACCCAGCCTTGGCGGGATGGTGTAGTTTTGGTGGGTTTGGTCCGAACTAACCACTTGAGTGGGTGAGCCGAGTCCAAAACCTCAACATACTGTCCCTCCTTTAGAGAGATGGAATCTTTGCCCGCCACGATGGGGTTGTAGTCGGCCGTTGCCACATAGATGTCAAACATCTACAAAAAATGTGTATTAATGACAGCGTACATGGGATTTTAAGAAATGCCATAATGATATTACAAATCCACCCATCCATTTTCTTCCACTTATGCAATTCAGGGTTATGGGGGGGCTGGAGCCAATCCCAGTGGTCAGAGGGGGAGAGGCAGGGTACACCCTGGACAGGTTGCCAATCTATCACAGGGCTAATAGATAGAGACAGACAACCATTCACACCTACAGTCAATTTGGAATCACCAATTAACCTAACTCCACGCATGTTTTTGGACTGTGGGAGGAAGCCATTGTACCCGGAGAGAACCGACACAGACACGGGAAGAACATGCAAACTCCACACAGCAAGGCCCCAGACTGGATTCAAACACAGGAACTTCTTGCTGTGAGGCAACAGTGCTAACCACCGTGCCACCAGTATTACAAATCCTAAGTACTTTAACATGATGCTATTAAGTTGCCTATCCAGCACAACCTCAGTTCTATTTCCACCCCGAGTCACCTATGTATTCAAAAACTTGCTTTTAATAGAAGTTTCTCTCATTTCTTGAAATAAAATTCAGTTTTTTTCAAACAAAAAATCGCTGCATTAAAACTTTCATTTCATTGTTTTATTCTGTATTCTGTCATAGTGTGTCATTCCAGTCTTTACTTGATGAAATTCTGATATAAACCTTATTTAAACCTTTATTTATATTTTATTAAACTTATTTTCCAAGTACTCATGCATAAACTAAATTGAAAATTTTCTTGTATCTCACCTCTCCCCTGGCATCTCCTTCATCAGACTCAGAGGAGGAGTCAGCAATGAGGGAGGGAGGACGGGAGCGACCGTGATGAGGTGATGGAGAAGGTGTCTTGGTCTCATCATCACTGTCGCCACCTGGTACGCGTAATGAAGCTGAAGCAGTAAAGATGAAGAAGGGAGTCAGAGGAAGACAGGTCAGTTGTGCGAAAATGTCCTGTATAATCTGTCCTTTAAATCTGTGCTGCAGTTATTAGTACCCATACCAGTCAGTTTGTCAAAGCTAGGCTAAAGCAAGACCATCAGCTTAAATTCACATTTAAAGCCATAACTCTGTCCTAGTGTTGCAGTGTTGCATTTACCTGATCAATTTTCAGTTTTACTGTATACTGAAGTAATTACACATTTTTTAAGATGCAAAGAAAACAGAGGGGAAAAATCCACAATGGTTATTCATTCTAATGCTCTACCATGTATTACTACTGTATTAGTATCACGACAACATGCAGCAACACTTGATCTGAGCTCTCCACATACATGTCTGCCAGTGAGCATGTATTCCACCTATACAGAGACTTCATAGGTTATTGCAAAAATTAGTTTAGTAACAAGAGAAAGGATGAGAAAACTTGTTGAAGATGAGTAAGGAGATATAAAGGGTACTAACAGAAAGAAAAAGGGAAGGGCTTAACCGTTATAAAGCTGACACTGAAATAGAGCTGTTGAGACAATAACTAAATATTTCTTGTATGTAAAAGGAAATGTAAGGCAAACTGTTTTATCAAGTCATTTAATGCTATAAAAATATCTCAGTGGGAAACTGTAAAGTATCTGTGATGCTGATGCACTTGGGATACATACTGGTAGATTTGGGCCAAGATTTCATCCACTGGAGCACTTCATGATTCTGTAAACTGTCTGAATAACAAATTAATCATTTAATGAGTATTTATTTAGTGGGACTGATAAACTAATGGGTGTAAAGGTGGTTAGGAAATGATGTCTGTATGAAAGAATGGGAGATTTTAAGTCATATATGCATAAATAAACCAAAGCATGCACTAGACAAGCACTAATATGGCACTAAGGAACACTACCCAGTCAGGTTTGGTGTTCAGAAACACAGGAAAGTGATACCCAATTCAGTATTTAAGCATTAAAGCTTTTAGATTAAACACTTCTTAAATAGCCAGAATAAATTCAAAGAATTCAACCAAACCTGACTAGAAAAAAACAGAACAATGCAACAGAAGCACTGTGTGCAACATAATGTGTGATTATTTTCATAATTTCTCAATCTTTAGTATTAGTAACTAGCAAAGCCAGTCACTGCAGAGGGAATAGAGATAGGTAACCTGCAGATTTTTATTCCAACCACAGAATACACCAGGCGATTTAAGAGATTTAAGGTGTTGTGAGCATTGAACTCATTTAATGCTTGGCTGGAATGAAAACCTATAATCTTTTTGTGGGTCAGTGGTCCTGGTTAAGGATATCTGACTTAGAGCTGGTTATCTTGTCAGTTTGCTTGGTGCATGTATGATGACAATGGAATTACCTGTGCCACAATTATTAAAATAATATGTCATTAATTTTTTATCCCATCTAAACTCTGGACATTAATTCTTCATGCAGGCTGAGTGTTTACACTTATTCATTCATTTATCTTGGTTTAAACCAGACTTGAATAAGCCAGATTAGATCAGTTTCCTCTGAAATGCCTCATGTACATACATATAACAACACAGATCAGGATTTATTTTACAAAGTACTTTGAACTCATCAATCTCTGAATATTTAATGCAGAGCCATAATGGTCCATAGCATGCACTTACCTTGGGTTATCTTGGCTGATACCATTTCAGTGATCTGAGAGGTGAGTTTCATTAGGAATTCCTCTGAACCTACTTCACCTAGGAAGGGCATTTTACCCTCTTAAGGGTCCACAAAAAGTAAAGAACACCATAAATATTTGACTAATTATTACTATTTATCTTATCAAAAACAAAACATTATTGTGCCACACTATTAATTGATATATCTTACCTTTTCCTCTGCTAGCATCTTCCTCTGGAGGAATAACTGTAATCCCAAGAACCCTGAGCGGATTTCAGTGTTACATTTTATTCTCATGTATACATTTATATTAAATGTGCTTACTACAGACATCTTTTTATGTGCAATGCATAGGTTTCAAAAATAACTTACTCTGAAGCTGTTGTCTCTTTCTTGGGTTGAGGAGCTAGAGAGGGTAGGAGGAAGAGAAGAAATGGAAGGAGGGCTGAAAAATTTATAAATACAGTCAAACTCTAAGTGCTCTACTAAGTGTTTCTGGTCTAAGAAGATACTCATTTAGCCCATCATTTCAAAATAAAGTGCCTTGATGACTTGGTTCTCCTTACTCTCATCCACTTCCAGGTGAGCAGTGCAGATGGACTGTCCTGCTTTATTTGTTGCGATGCAGGTGTAGGCACCAGTGTACTCTGTGCCCACGTCCATCAAGATAAGACTGTGCTGGCGCCCAGAGCTTGCTATTTTGTATCCCTTGGTGTCAGGCTTGATCCACAGGACATCCTCCAAAGATTCCTCTTTTAGCCAGGTGACCATGGGAGTAGGAGATCCTAAGAGAGAAGAAAGGTGATTATGGAGGACTTGTAATAAATGCTGCATGACAGATAGCCTGAAAACTAGGCTCTCTTCCTGTCTAGCAAAATGTACTAACAAACCTTCTACTTTCACAGACAGAGTGATGCTTGTTCCTTGTTTCACCTTCCTGTTGCTGAACCTCTCAATGAAGCGGGGTGGCACCAGGGGCTCTTTAGGGTCTGTGGGAATAAAGTATATAACATAACACTTAAAACATATTGACATGCCTACTGACAGTACCTGTAATTGTGCCGTAGGATAAATGTTAAATTACCTTTTTTCTCTTGTGGCATAATCTCTCCTGGACCTGTTACAAAAAAAAAGGTCTTAAAAATGTTGCATAATAGTGTATCTCATCTTTTCATTGAGATATTGTATTTTGTACTCAGGCATTTGAATACGTACTCAACACTATCATTCGGGCAGAGGAGTAAGCAGAACCGGCTGCATTGCTGATATAGGCGGAGTACTCCCCCATATCCTCTTTTTTCACCTCCATGATCTCCATACCATGAACATCTCTCTCTGCTGACAAATGAATTCTTTCTGAAGGTCGTAGAGGGTGGCCATCTTTGAACCAGTATATTTTGGGTTTGGGGAAACCTGGAAAACAATTTATTTTTCAGAAAAATTATTCTTAAATCATGTACAATGTTACTGGAAAATTGGGACAGATTAATAAACTTACCCTTTACTTTAAGCTGCATCTTTGCAATAGGTGAACCTGGACAGACGTGAACATCATGAAGCTCCTCCACAACCTGTGGTAGCTGATCATCTTCAGCTACAGACTCAAAGGTCTCAGTTTCCCTGTTTGAGGAGAGTAAAGCACAGCAGCTCCAGTATATCTATAACATTATGTGAAGGCATCAACATATTTTGGAAACATACTAAAAATTTTCATAATAAATTCACCTGGACACATATCCTTTGGCACTGACGTAGGAAGATGTCTCAGTGGCATCAGCAGCAGTGTCATAATCTGAGCTGCAAGACACTGATAGAGGAATTGACGTATTATAGTATTATAAAATGCTTAGGGAGAACAGGGACAGTAAGCATTCTGCTTTTCTAAGATGCTGATTTATGGTTTGAAAATTAGGTTCATGTTCCTTAAAAACATGCTTCAATTAAATGCTACATCTACGTAGCTGTAGGTTTCACTTGTAGAGGGGAACAGTAAAACATAGGGAAAAGTTTTGCCAGTCATAATAAAAAACCCTTGCCTTCATATTAGGAGAGGCTCATCTGGCCAAAAGATCATATGACGTCCTTTTAGGGTAAACCATAATTTTTCCCACAGGTTTAGTGGAACATATAAAGCGCTGTTGTGATTTGGTGCTACATAAATAAAACTGAATTGAATTGAATTGAATATACAATTACATGATGAGTTGTGGGTTTATCTCAATACAAAGCCATTCACTTACTTTAACTCAAGACTAAAAGTCCACAGAATATTTTCCCAAAAGTCTTGGGGATCATCAAGATGTATTTTTGGTAAATGTGAGACGAGCCTTTGTGTTCTTTTTGGTCAGCAGTGGTTTTCTCCTTGGAACTCTCCCATGGATGCCATTTTTGCCCAGTCTCTTTCTTATTGTTGAATCGTGAACTCTGACCTTAACTGAGACAAGTGAGGTCTGCAGTTCTTTAGATGCTGTTCTGGGTTCTTTTGTGACCTCCTGGATGAGTCGTTGATGCGCTCTTGGAGTAATTTTGGTAGGCCGGCCGCTCCTGGGAAGGTTCACCACTGTTTCAAGTTTTCTCCATTTGTGGATAATGGCTCTCACCGTGGTTCACTGGAGTCCCAAAGCCTTAGACTGGCTTTGTAACCCATTCCAGACTGATAGATGTCAGTGACTTTGTTTCTTTAGATTGTGGCATGATGTGTTGCCTTTTGAGATCTTTTAGCCT
>VUQS01032607.1:0-14872 GCA_015108495.1 Heterochromis multidens | reverse complement strand
TTGTGTTTTTTTTTTTTTTTTTTTAGGGTGTCAGAGGAGACGCGAGGGTGCTGGCTTTGAGCGAGTCCTGGAACAACCCTAGAATAAAAAAAGCCTTTTTGTATGTAGAGCCCCTCCAAAATACCAGCCGCGTTCACGTGTCACTGCTTTCTTCTTCTTCTTCTTCTTCTTCTTCTTTTTTTTACTGTAAAAGGGGGGAATGTGCACTTTACTGATAACAAAGCAGCTGTCAAAGATGCATAAGAATGAAGCAATAAACTATAATAATAATGCACAATTTCAAACCAGTGCAATCTACTGTATTGCCAGCATTTGCTTGAACAGATGCATGCCTTCACTTTTAATTCTCAGAGTCCTTGTTTGTCAGATAAAATTCATTGTAAGCCTAGAGGAACACAGTAACAGAATTTTAATTGCATGTACAATTTTTTTGTGATGAAATTAGACACATTTTTTTCAGGAAGAATAAAGTTAACCCGTCTATCGCTCTCTCCCTTCCTGTCTGGTCCTTAAGGCAGAAGGGAGGGATGCAGGGTTACTGGGGGGTGGGGGTGTGTCAGGCAGGGTCTCTCCATGGAGAAATTTCCTTATTTCTAGTACTAAAGGTGGTCTCAGAGGAGCTTTTAAAATGTACTGAATGTTTCTCAACAGCCTTTTAGGCAGAAGGAGGTGTCTTCCTGTCAAATTCTGTAGCACAAGTCTAGGTTTGATTTTGTCAGTTCTGTCATTTCTTCAGACGACAGCTATCAGGCTAAAAATCTATTTGGAAAGGACATGAAATTAAAAAAAAAAAAAAATCACACTGAATGTCTCATCTGATAATTTATCACTTTGACCAAGTAATTATATGATGCCAGTCATCAGTCAGAAATGATGTTTTATTTGCAGGTCTGTGTTTTGCTGTTAGATGACAGATTTTGTGACACGGGTCATCATTCAGGATTCAGCAGAATTGACATCTCTTGTATGTTTTGGAGAGGTGTCATGCCCGTTAAACATCTCATTTGAATGTGAGCGGCTTAATTTGTCATCAGTGTTATTTTTTTAATTTTGAATATGTGAGCAAATAAAGTTGTCAGTAGCTTGTGGATCTTAAGATAAGCCAATAAATGTGTATGGCAGTGCAGCAGATATACTGTAGAGCTGTGCGTGTGGAGGGAAAAGCGATGCCGCCTCATGACAACTCCAATATCTCCATCAATACCGGGGGAAGCTACTAAAGGGAGTAGCAGATGTGGTTAAGGTGTCAAAACACCTTTAAAGGGCTAAACAAGTTCGATTGCAGCTCCTTACGCAACCTTGGATTTCACCTCTCATTACATCACACAAGCTGTTGTCTATACACAATTAATTTAAGACACTGATCCAGTGGTAGAAAGTTCCACCTGCTTGTAGTCTGTACCTTAATACCATGATTAATAAGTGTAATTTGGCACATGTAAAACCTGGATTCAGCTTTGCAATGCTCCCTGCAGAGCTGCAGTTAATTAACACTATGCTGCAGAGTTGCATGATGATAGCCTCCGTCAGAACAGTAAGTCCTGAGTTTAAAGTATCGATTTTCTGCAGAAAACTTTTAGATTCTTCTGCTCAGAACAAAAACAGACCCAATTTGTTCCCGTCTCCTCTTTAAATTCCCTCATCTTCAATATTTCAAACCAAAGCTGGAGGAAAAACAGAGAGAGAGAGAGACACACAATGTGCCCTTTTGAGGGATCATACTCCTCTGAAAAACTAAACAGTCTGACAGTGTTTCCTTCATCTGGCTGCTTAATGTGCGCCATGGTAAAATAAGCCTCGGTGAGTAATCTAGGAGAAGGAGGAGTGGGCTTGGAGGGGATATGAAACGCTGGAGAGTGGGGTAAGAAACAGGGGAGAAAGGAATGTATACAGCACTGGGCTGGCTGAGCTGTAAAAACTGTAACCCGAGCGTCTCTGCTGTATCAGATATCAAGGAAAGTAAAGGGAAATGAAAGCAGAGGAGAGGGAGAGGCAGAGGAGGAGAGAGGGAGCAGGGGAGTGGAAAAGTGGAGAAGAGGAGGAGGAGGCAAAGGGGAAACTTGGCGCGTGGATTCAGGAATTTTATCACAGTGTATTGTGTCCTACTCTGGTTTCTACCCGCAAGGTATCCAATTTTCACCATCATCATTACCACAAGCCCTACTGGCCATGTTTGGGTCTTACTGGAGGGGAAACAAGGGGGAAGACACACAGAAGCGAGGTTTAAATCTTTTTTTTTTTTGGGTCAGCTGCTGAAGTTGTGACAGAGAAGTACCAGCTTGTGAGCCAACGGTATCAGGAGTGCGTCATCAATAAGCTGACTAATTATCCTGCAGCTTTAAGTGTAAACTTGTTAAAGTGCAAAGGGTATTTTACTGCAGATGGTTTCCAGTTCTTGACAGTATAGATCACAGGTGGGCAATTAATTTTATAGACTGTATATAAAAACTGTATATAAACGATGGACATGGCCACTGTGATGCCATTGGTTTACGGTGTTCCATTTAAAAGCCTACACCTTAGCTTGATGATTGTCACCATGTTGGGTTTTAGGAGCCATAAGTGACTATTTTTGGTTGACTGGGTCAAGTGCTAAGTTATTAGCTAATGCTGGCAAGCTTGGTGAGCAAGGTGCATCCACATGGCACTAGAATTGAACTTACCAAAATTGGAGCAGCGACTTATTAGATAGTCTGTTGGTACATTTAACTACACAGAAAGCTAAATTATTTGTCAGATAGCTGAAGTAGTGGTAATAGTCCAGTTGCTCAAATTAGCTGAGGTGAACCTTAGGAGACAGGTAGCATTTACCTGTCAGTCTTGGTGTCTTCACCACTGAAAATGCACAAGTTGAAGCTTTAACTTTCCGCGTCTGTGAGTCCTCTTTGATCAGAGTGACATAAATTTCGTCATCAGACGGTGAGCGCGAGGGTCTGTGCTGATGTCTGTGTGCTCGCCTGTTTTTTGTGACCACGCTGTGGAGAATTTACATTACAATGCACCAACCAAACATGAGCCCCAGGCAGCGGACTTCAAAGAAATATAACAGGACTGATTCCCTCAAGTCTCCAGCTGTCCATGTCCTGTCTGCAACTGAGTATAGTCTAGGCCTTAATGAGATGAAATAATCAAATCTAAGGGCGAGTGGCCATTTGAGTTTTTCACACTTCTGTGTTGGCTTCATTTCTTTAGCCCTGGAAGTTGCAGCTTGTTCACAACTAATACGGAGGTGATCGAAATATAAGGACTAACCTTTAAAAATGCCGCAATACAATTCCACATCTCTGGCGGTCATAGTGACCCTGTAGCTGCTTCCACACCTCTTTGACAGAGTGTCAACTGAATATGATAAGCTTCATAAATACAGTCCTGATGTATTAGATTGCACTGGATGAAGGTGTCTGCAGTAATAAAGTGGCCTCTCAGTGTTAGAGATGGCAAACAGCAGCATCTGCTCTGATAGCTCTGTAGTGGTGCCTCCACTGTCACTGTAAGTCACTGTTTTTACAAACAGTCTATGTTTATGTGCTTTTGTGTCTATATGTGAGTTTTAATAAAGAATTTTAATGTTTGTTTAATACGTTATGTGGCTATGTCTTTGTTTTATCATTCCTATGCATCTGGCTCTCATCTATGCTTAGAGGTTTTTGCATTTTCGGTTGTCTTTGTCTATAAATGCCATCTACCTGTCAGGGACTGCAGGTGAAAAATTTCCTCTATTTACATAACCAGAGTTAAGTGCTCATGTTAATTAACATGCATTGTTCCTTTTAAATAAACATAATCATCTTATATACACCGCTATATCTGCAGGTACAACCACTGTAGGAGAAAAGCAAGGGTGAAGAGCTAGAATAGAGAAGAGAAAAAGAAAAAAAACATTGAGGCAGTCAACAAACAAAAGCTTACTTACTTGTTCCATCTCCACCCATCATATGTTAGTGGGAAAGGAGCAAAAAAAGAAAAAAAGTATAAGAAAAGGAAAAAACAAGTGTGCTTCATAGGTCTCTATGGACATCGGTTCCATTGTATTTATACTGTATATACATAAATATTGAGGTGTCATAATTCCCCTCAATGAGTTTTAGAAGGGTTACTGTATCTGTTTAAATCTACTTTCGTGTTACATTTCTCATTTCTTTGTTTATTTGAAAGGGACAGAGCTCATAGATCAACAGAAAAATAACCGTAAATGAGCCAGAGTTAGACTTATGGGGTCATTTTCATTTGTTGTCCTTGACCAGTTCCTACAACAGCAACAGCTGATTCCATACTGGATCAATGATGTGGTTGCGACCAGCCTAGGATGGCCTTTTCTGGATTAAAAAGGAGATCGAGTCCATAATAGTGGAGATACATTTTACATACATACATCATTTATGACGTTAGCCACCAATGTAATGGTTGGACCAACTAAAGCTGTAGGGGTAAACCCACCTCAGTCATGAACAATGCAGTGATGTTTTTGATATGAATTGGAGTCTCATTGTAAATGAAGGGTTGTTCTGTTTCTTCTTTTGTTTTTAAATAAGTGTATAATTATCTTTGGTCATTTTATGGCTTTTTTCAAACACTGCTACATTAGCAAGCAGTCAGTTCCTGCTGTCATTATTATTTCCTCATGGAAGACCTCATGGGTAACGGCCATTAAGGTTGCAGTATTCACTACACCTTTTTACCATTGCATGTAGAAACCAATATAGTGATGCCCAAAAAGCTGAATCTGTTCATCTGGACGTAGCGTTTTTTAGTGGGAGAAATGTTTCGTCACCTCTGGTGACTTCTTCAGTCAGCTTTTTGGGATTCTTTTACCTGGATTATTGAGCATACATCAAGAGATTTTAACAATATAGTGATGATTTTGCTGTCTTGTTATCAATCATGATGAAAAAACATATTCCAAGGTTGACGTCGTAGGAAGGTCCACAGTCTCAGTGACATCCCCAGGGTTTGTTAACTTGGGTGGAAAGAGTAGATTTAAAGGTACTTTTTGTAATTGCCATCTCCAAATTTTAAGGAAAACTTTAACCACCAGAGGGCAGTGTTTTACCAATAGTTTTAGGAATATATGATGCTACTTTCAGCTGCTCCCTCATTTACAAGGGGGCCACCACAGTGGGTAGCGCCGCATGATGGCAGAATTTTTTATGCCAGATGCCCTTCCTGATGCAACCCCAAAAGGGTTTGTGTCTCCTCCCGGGAACAAACCAGGGTTTTTTTTTGCTTGTTAGGCAAAGGTGAACTTTCTCCCTGCACCTTCTTCTAGTACAAATTGATATTACATACAAGTACAGGCTGCTCCTAGTTCAACTTCAGCTGTTAATTCTTCCACACAATGCATAGATGTTTTTTTTAAATAAAGTTACAGCGGTTGTTTCTTCACATTCTGTTTATTGCTTTAGTTCATTTTTAGCAAGTTTTAAACTATTTTTAAACACAGAAATCTTTAAAATAAGTACTTTTAAAGTACCTATAAGCAGACAATCCACCTTATTCTTTTGCATTTTCCCACACAATCGGAGGTAGCAGTCTGACTGACTTTCACCTTCAGTTCTGCATTCATCATGTCAGGTAGCTGTGTTTGCTCTGTGGAGCTAGCCCAGTTTTACAGCACTGTTGCAAAACCTCCTGCTGCTTTCATGTTTGATGATCCCATTGCAAAGATGCACAAGGTCCAGACAACCTGTTCTTGACCAAGCTTTCCAGGGAAGTGCCATCCCCCCTGAATAACTCAAAACAGGAGGCAAAAAAATGCAGTTAGTCATTTTTTCATTTGAAGAACTTTTTAAAAATGAATCAACTCTTTTACTTCACCAGTGGGTAGTTTATAATATCCCTCAGCAGGTTGGCCGTGAGGCATTATAATCTCAGTTTTTTTTTTTCTAAAAGTCAGACTTTCAAATTTGTGCTGTAAAAGACAGTCCACTTTGTTCTTGCTGACAGTTGCATTCATGTTTTAAAAAAGAAATACTAACTTCTTCTGATTATGAGCAAGGACTTCAGCAATCAGTCGCATCACATCCATTCACAAAAGTTTTGGGAAGAAGTGTTTATAGGAACTTTGGACTGGAGTTAGTGTCACTTTTGTTTCTGTCTGCACTGCAGGAACTGGAGACTATCATGGTTCTTAGAACTTCATTTTTAGTATATTTTTTTATATTTACCTTTTTACAGCATTGGAAACCACCATCAAAAAGAAGTCCAAATCCTGGTTCAAGATTAGCCATGTAAACAACAGCTGTTGATGTAAAACTACAGAAATAAACTGAAAGTGAAGTCCAAGATTTATGCGAGGGAGGGAGTAGTGTGCAATTTTGACTCCTCAGAATGAGATATGAACTTTCCTAAGATCAGCTGAAGAAAAATTTAAATGATCTTGTTTGCAACTTTGTGCATGAAATACACTTTGACCTCAGTTTTGTCCGAGGCTCTCAGAAGCCTTTGTAATGACTAAAACTGATAAACATAGATTTTATCTGTGATAAGCCCAATAAAAGGCTATACATCCAGTGTAACATACAGATATCTGCAGCTGCCCTTCTGCCTCTTCCTCTCCAGCACACGCAGAGCCGAAGTTGGTGCCGCTGCTTTGATGAGCCGCCAACAGGGATTAGATTCCCCTCTTAATAATGCTCCCCCTTTCTCAAAGTAGTAGGGTGACTTAGAGGACAGGATGGTAGGAAGGAAAGGGAGACACAGAGAGATGCTGTGTTTTTGTCTTGGTGATGTGGTTATTTTACAGCTACATCCGTTTTACTCAGGAGTACATTCAGCCTGGGTTATGCTCCATCTCGTTTGTTCAAAAGGAGGATTTTCTTCTGGGTGATTTTGTTCTGCAAGGTTTCATCCTTGCAGTTGGGCTAATTGCTGCACTTGTGCCTGCCAATTTGTGCACTTCGAGTCTGTCAGCACTCTGCCTCTTTTCAGCTTATTGTTATGTAAGTTGCCCATAAATCTTCTTCTCCATTAAGGTTTCATTAATTATTCTCATAATTTTAAGGAGCCCATAATATGCTGATTTACAGCTTTGTAATTTTATTTTGAGAATTTTACTGGAATATTATAGACTTTTTAATGTTCAACAAAACAGACATTATTTTTCAAATTTTTCTTGTTGCCACACCTCTTAGCTCAGCTTTAGCTCCTCTTTATTTAAAGCCCTCCTGATACAAAAATAACAGCCTGTTTTGAGTTTTCAGATGGCCCAGCAAACAGTTCCGGCAGTTCCTCAAATGGCCACTTGAGGCTGGCTCCAAAAGTGAGTCAATCCCCATTGGATCCCATGTTAAAATGTTCAACTTCACACCAGAAATGAGCACGAGTCTCGTACAAAAACAGTTTGAGTCTCTGTAGCTAACTTTCCCCTTTGTGAGAACTGTACATTTTTTAAAATTACTCACCCATTTTAAATTTTGTAAAGGTTAATTAAGGCTTTGCATTATCAGGGGAGTAGCTGCTTTGACTGACAGGTGAGTAGTATATTATTTGTATGTTACGTGGCACTAATTATCATTTTATCTGTGTCTGAGCCATGCATCCATACATGTAATAGGTACACTTTACTAACCAAGCTTGCTAGTGTTTGGCCCCAGTCACACAGGACTAGAGACTGGTCAGCGACCCTGAAAATCTGTATTCCCCAACTAGTTGGCAAGTGGTTGCTGGCAGTCGCTAGGTGAAATTGGTCACTAAGAAGTATATGGCACTACACTGAAAACCTCCTTGTGATTGCTTTGGTTGCTAGCAGACCGTAGTTTGCATGGAAGATGCTGACTTGTCTGCAAAAACTTGCCAACTACTCGCCGAGTGGTAGTAAAACTGTGAAAAGTGTGACACAAACCAGAAATGGGGAATGTTTGCTTAAAGAAGTTGCGCCTGTTGTGAAATGTGCTGTTAGCAGCAGTTAGGCGGATGTTCTGTGTTTCTGGATTGTGTCGTACTTTTTCAAATTTCACTACCCCTGCCATAAATCAGCATCTGCCATGCAAACTACGGTTGCACCACCCTCTTTGTGACCGATTTCACCTAGCTACAGCCAGCAATCTCCTGCAACCCATCACCAACTGGTTGGGGAATGCACATTTTTCCCTAGTGACTGGAGGTTGCCGGGGGGGTTGCCGACCTGTGTGACTGAGGTCTTATTTAATCATTTAGCCTTATGGTCACTTCTGGTTTCAAAAGCCAAGATGGTAACTTCCATCAAGCTAAATTTGGAGGCTTCATAAGGAGCGATTACAAACCAGTGGGTGACATCACAGTGGCTATGTTTATCTTTTATATACAGTCTATAGTAAGGAGCTACAACCCTGGATGCTATGAGGCTAGGCTGTCCTGTATCTGTCCCTCAGGCCGCTTGCTTTCATATGTATAAACTAAAGTATTTCACAAATTCAATTAATTAATGTAAAAATCAACTTAAGAATAATAATGAACTATTTTGCTAACTGACTGATCATTTCAGTCATTATTTCCAAGTAGCGAAGGTTTTTACAGTTTCTTCTTTGTGTGTCGTTTTCTGTTTCTCTTTGCTTTGTGTGGGGTTTATAATATTTATAATATAATAGTTTTACAATTTACATAATAAGCAGACAAATCTGTAAATAAAAGGATAATTAGTTGCAGCCCTAATTTACTGTGTCTTCATTATCTGACCTGCATGTGTGTGAAATTTGGAAGGACTCTGGTGTAAATGGAGCACAGATAAACACAGTTAAAGTGAAAAAAAAATTAAATTAATACAAAGGTGTCTTTAGTTAAAACGTCAGGAGGTGAAATTGTGACTATTCAATGTATGTAGCAATGAGAATCTGTTCACAGCATGTCTCAGTGGGTGACAACATGGTTATGTATTTAGCTGTCAGCACCTAACTTTAGCTCTGCTCAGGACGCAGTACTAAATCTGACTCCCAGGAACCTTCAGGCAGAAAAAGCACTGCTGTCACTCATCATTGTTCAGGCATTAGCGTTGTTACATCTGCAAACATGCGCTGTCCTCATTAACAGCCTTCACTGCTTTAACCACCATTTTTAAAAAGCTCCGTGGCAAAAAAAATAAATAAACCCGGCTGTGATTATGAGTGTTTGGATTAGACTTTAATTACTGTAAATAATCACCGCAAATCCTTTCATTGTTGAATGATGACGCTGTCTAACCTTGAAGCCCAGAGAGCTCCAGATGTTCGCTCACACGTGCTTGCATGCGAGGCCTTGAAACAGTCCTGTAGGTATGGCATGCACGTGGATGGTGTGTTTTGACTTCACCTGTTATCGACTCAAACCGTGCCCTGCGTCTTTGTGCCACATCTACCCACTGACCATCCCACCACAGCGGTATTTAATAACAGACTGATCGATAAATACTGTCATTATTCATTAATAAAGCCTTCCCAGCATTTTAGCTTCTTTTAACTATCACACAGGTCTTCACAGCATTGCAGAAACTATAGGCTCTGTATGAACACAGCAAACTGAGGTAAAACTGATCCAAGAGTGATGCTACTACTCTGAGGTACAAATACAATTATGAATTTCTCCCTAAAATGCTTAGAAATGGAGCAAATGTGCTGATGAAGCAGGAGAAAATCTGCTTCTGTCACTCCTGTTTGTGCCACAATGTCTCAAATACGCAAAGAGATACTTCTGCCAAAGTCTGAGTGTTGTGTGTATGTGAGCTCATTCCCACTTGTATTTCCCTTAATTCATATAATACCACTGAACGCAGTATCCAAACTGCCCTTAGTGTTGGCGATTGAGTTTGTATCAGGTAATTGAGTCAGTGCATCTACCTGTTGTCTGCAGGCTGCAGCTCCATGCACACCATGCCACACTGTGTTAGGAGCCAAGTAAAGCGATTTCTTTCTTTTCTTTTTAAGAGCTGCATAGGGTATTTTATTGTGAAAGTACACCATCCTGCCTTCACTGAGACCCTGTGGATTCACTTTATTTGCCCAAATTAAATTCTACCTTCGGATATGGTCACTTTATCACCCACAAGAAAACACAAATTGACGCTGCAGAGCTGCCTCCACTCTACTCTCTCCTGAGAAATCTGGACTTACTAAACTTTCTCTGTCTGATTACTTTGGTGTGAAACAGCACAGGTCAGCATAGGCTGGTCGACACGAACCCGTGGCGTGCAATAAGCTGATACCTCATCATTCTACTCCATCACAGGCTGTTGAAGTTTAAATATTATTCAAGTGCAGTTTTCTTCCATGTGAACCTTTCATGTACAGCTTTTTGTATTGATTCTAAACGTGTTTTCTAGATTTATGTGTTCCAAATCTTGCACATCAGTTTGCATTTCGCTACTTGGTTTTGCACGAGTGGTTTTAGATAGTGTTTTCTTTTAAGCTGGCTTTATTTTTAAAAAAGCACACAAAAAAAACCAAAGCAAACTCGTTACCTTAAAACAATTAATTAACATCAACTCAAGAGGGACAAGTTTTACTATAAGTCACATGAACTGAACTAGTACATGCACATGCTGCAGGATTGTTCGGCCGTGAATTTAAAATGATATGAACAGGAGTCATTAGTCACTAAAGGAGAGTCAGTTATTAGCTAAAGCTTCCTCTGCTAGAAAAGCACCATAAACTATATTCCCATCCAACAAACATCTAAACAAATGAACTAAAATAATGATTTCAACACTACTTAGAAAAGAATTTAAACTTAAACATTCCAGTGAGTCTTCGTATTCTGCGTCCGGGCTGGCCTTCCCGACCTTTCCAAATCTAAAGGTGACCTTGCTTTTGCCATCAGGCCCCTCAGTTTTTCAAATGACCTGCCTGAAGAGATAATGCTCACAGACTCAGTGGCTTCCTTTAAATCACTTCTCAAAATGCATTTTTAAAGCTTTAACGTGATGGTGTCTTTCACTCGTCTTTTATCATCTCTAATTTTTAACTCATTTGTGCATTTTTTCTGGTATAATTTGCTTTATTGCTTTTATTCTTTTAATAATATTTATTAATTATGCTAATACTATGGAGTATTTTCTTCTATATTAGTTTTTCTTTGATTCATTTCACCCTGTCTTGCTTTCGTCACTTTTTTTAAATGTAGCATTCTGGTTTTGCTTATCTCTAAGCCTCTGTGAACTCTCTTTTTAAAGTGCTTCTTAAATGCACTAATTGCACTAGTTTCTGCCTTTTTCATTAATTTTGGTAACAAATGCATATAATGTACCTTACAAGTAGGCTGGCCATGAGTGTCAGATGTGCTGGGTGGCACTGATCCACCCTGACATGATCACTCTAACTGGGTCATATCGACAGGAGCTGTTTGTAATTGACATTTAACTGCTTGTTGTAGTGACTGGTGAGTGACGCCTGCTGCCATAATGAGATAATGTTTGGAAAAAGTGCAACTGACCATAAAATAATGAACCTGACAGTCATCAGTACGTTCAGTTTCCCTAAATTGACAAGGATAAACTTTAAACTTAGTGTTTTTATTGTTATGAGAACATTTGAATAAGTTATCCTTCAAATTTGGAAAGAATCTCTTCAGATTGCCAGTGTTCCCTCTAAGCTCATAGCTTAGTGACCTGTGACTAATATTTTATGGCCCAGTCCAAATAATTAGGCTGATTCATCCTCAGTCACTGCTGAAGTCTGTTTCCAAAGAAAGAACATTTTTATCCATGTTTTAGAGTCAATTGAAAGCCGAACCATTTACAATAGTTTACAGTTCAGTGATCAGACGCTTCTGGGAACGTTCCAGCTGAGAGGTGCATGGTGATAATGGGCTGTATGCATTAGCGGGGTTATGATTTTGTTTTGAGTATAGTGTTTATTGACTGTGTTGTGAGAGAATGTTATGGAGGAAATACTTTTTAATGTTTCACCTGCACTGAGTTTTATATATTCATAGTCACACTCTTTGAATTGCACCACATTTTGCTGTGCCTGTGGTGACTGTTAGGACTTTACTGCTTTGCTCAAAGCAACTTCGGTGGCACTCTGTCACAAGAAGTGACATATGTGGTTTACTGGACTGGACATTAACTGTGAAGTGTTATTTACTGTTGCATTAATTGACTTAGTTTGTGTTTGTCTTGCAGTGGGACTGGTTCCTTGCAGTGGTGTACGAATGCATGGAAAATCTCTATTGTCATGAGTAGTCTGTGTACTTTAATATTTACTAGTTAAATGTTGAAAATTATTTATAGGAGTAGTTTGACATTTTGGGATGCATGTGCTTTCTTTCCAAGAGTTAATGAGAGCACTGCAGGAGAGCTATGGTGCTTTTTCTTACTGGCGTATGTCTCTCTCTCTCTCTATATATATATATATATATATATATATATGTGTGTGTGTGTGTTTTCAAAGTTTTGAATACTGTGGTCAGTGTATGTAAAAGTAATCCATTTGCTTCAGACTGCTCTTAATACTCGATTTGTCATCTTATCTGACATCAGCTTAGCACTGATTCCTTTCTGTGGTCATCTATAAGATGAGAAGGCAGGGCTTATAAACATTGGGTTCTGTTTATGGAAGCCACGTGAAGGGCAGCCAATCAAAAGAGAGTGGGCTTTCAGAGCTAAAAAGGCTTGTTTCAGTCAAAAGATTTACTAATGGGATACATAAAGGGCCAAAATATGTTTTGGGGTTTTTTTTACTGTGCAACATGTAAAATATCTGAAGCAGAGTCCCAAATTAAAAAACATGGAGGTGGAAATGAGCATAATGGTTCTCCTTTAAGATGTAAAACAGGACTAAAAATCCAGCCTTTAGAAGTATAGGAAGTCACCTGGCACTGCATCCAGCCAAGAAACAGTTTTGCACATAATATTAATAAAAAGAAACCTTGTGATTTTATGATTTGACTGCAGAGGAGATTACTCAAACATACTGCACTAAATGTTGAGATTTAGAGCTGCTGCTCGGTTGCCTTAAAGCAGACTGTCTGTTGACCACCTGCGTGTATTCTGTGCACTAAGCTAGGCAAACCATCTCCTGGCTCCAGGATGTGCTCCATTTTAACTGAGATGTCAGAATTTCCCAGTTCCTAATAGAACATTTAAACTGGACAGTCAGAACACCTGACTTTAAAACAAATCCAAGGTGGCTGCTTCAGGCACCAACAGTTTGAAAGGTGAAATAATTTTTTTTGTTTTAGATTGTCTCATTGAAGGCTCTCTATGGACGTTACTACAGTGTTTGTGTGCATCAGTACCCCGTAATGTGTTATCAACTGGTATTTCTAACAATGTTAACCTGGCAAGAGAGCCTCAATGTGATCAGCTTGGATATAACATTATTGCCAGCTCTGTTTCCAAGGTAAATGAACCACAGATTTATATTAAAACAGATAAAAAGCTGATACTGATCTTCTCATCTACCTCTCGACAGGAAAGAGAATGTTAAATGTGTCCTTTAGTAGTCTTTATACTCTCATACTAAGGACCAAATCTGTTCAAATCTGAAAAACAAAGAGTATTTTTACAAGAAAGGCTGTAAAAGCTCCATCCATCCAATCAATTCAGGGGGCTAGAGCCTATCCCAGCTGTCATAGGGCAAGAGGCAGGGTACACCCTGGACAGGTCGTCAATCTGTCGCAGGGCTAACACACAGAAGCAGACACCAATTAACCTAACCCTATGCATGTCTTTGGACTTTGGGAGGAAGCTGGACTACCCGGAGAGAGTCCACACAAGCATGGGGAGAACATTTAAACACCACACAGAAAGACCCTGTATTTGAACCCAGGACCTTCTTGCTGCGAGGTGACAGAGCTTACCACCACACCACCCCGGCTGTAAAATGTAATTTATAAATGAGTTTTTACATGTTGTAAGCATCTAAAAAGGTGGCCTTTTCCTAAACCAACCAAAGAGCGAGTAAAACAGTGTCTGATTACAAAACAAAAGAAAAAAGAAAAAGGTACTACAGAGTTCATAACCCCAACTTCCTGGGTTAAAGTGCTGTGACTTTAACAGTCATGCCATGGATAAATGAACAGAGGTAGGCCACTGCCACCCAGGTCTGGGTGACAGGTTAAAATTTTCTTGTCAGTCCAAAAACCGATGAATACGAGTACATTTGCATTCATATGTACGTCCAGAGCAAAAAGGAAGGAGGCCCAACGTTTTGGTGCTTTTTGGCTTACAAATTGATTTACCAGGTTGAATAGGCTCGGCCAAATCACCACTGCAGATAGACTTGTTCAACCCAATCAGCCTCTTAATGCAGCTACACCAACGTTGATGCAGGTAAATAGTTTAAAATAACAGGCTAAGAAAGTACGTGGTAGTTTAACATTTTGATGTCAGACTTATTTTTGGGTTTCTCAGCCTTGAATGACATAATTGAATGAATCAGTGTCATTTAAGTGATGCAGGGAAGCTGATCAGAATCTCTCAGAGACCAGTAACAGCATGAAAAACATTAATCAGTCTCTTATCTCTGCTGTTACTGTGTCTTTACTGTACTGTACTGTTCCTGTTACTGTAAATTGATACATTTTCTATGCTGGTTAGCATTCTGTGATAGGGTTCCCATTCTCTTTATTACACTCTGATAAGATCCTCCTCTTTTATTGTGCAGTGATAGGGGCTATTAGTTCAGCTGGATGCACACTGCAGCGTTTGGACTGGAGTTTGCCCCAATTAGGTTGACCTGTACTTATGAAGAGGACATGCAGGGAAAATTCTACATTTCAGTTTTCTCTTGACACAGAGTTAAAAATTTTGAGTGGGATCACAATGTCTCTTCTTAATTAGCTGAAGAAATGTGGACAAATCTAAAGAGCGAGTCAAGGTCTCAAGAGAGGCACAAAAAAAAGCAACAAAATACCAGATTGCTGCATTAGTGTTTGTAACAAATGACCTCAAACCTCATTTATCTTCTTCTTGTTCCAGCTTGGG
>VUQS01032606.1:20721-31234 GCA_015108495.1 Heterochromis multidens | reverse complement strand
AGTTTTCCTTTGTTCCTTGTCACGTCGTCGTCATCCTCGTCGTCGGCTGTGTGTTTTGTATTCCTAGCTTTCCTAGTGTTCCCTAGTTTTCTTAGTGTTTTCTAGTTCCTGGTTTTGCCCTGCCTCATCAGGTGTTTATGTTTGTGTTTTTGTTTAGTTTCTTATCAGCAATAAAAGCTGCACTTTAAGTTCCATCCTGTCTCAGAGTCTGCAATTGGGTCCTCATTCTTCAAACACACAGCCACATCTTGACAGAACGACGTGACCAGCCATGGACTCAGCAGACTCAGTTTTTCAGGACTGTGAGGAGTTTTTTACCCGAGTTGCCCAGCTTCGTGGACTATGGTTCACCTCCTTCACCCGGGAGAAGAAGGAGGCAGTTCGGGTCCAGCTGGACCGGGTAATTCAGGCTAACCAGAGGTTTCAGAGGTTTTTAAGGACTTTATAACGGCCACGCTTTCCTCAGCCACTCACTCTCCTACCTCGCCTGCCTCGACGCTGCCACACAGCTCCCTCACCTTGACACTGCTGTTTTGCACGCCGGAGGTTTGTTTAGTTTCTTATCAGCAATAAAAGCTGCACTTTAAGTTCCATCCTGTTCCATCCTCAGAATCTGCAATTGGGTCCTCATCCTGCAACCACACAGCCACATCTTGACAGCTCCCAGTTTGGATTTGGGAGACAGACACCCTCTCTACTTTTAAGATTAGGATTAAAACTTTCCTTTTTGATAAAGCTTATAGTTAGGGCTGGATCAGGTGTCCCTGAATCCTCCCTTAGTTATACTACAATAGGCGTAGGCTGCTGGAGGCTTCTGGAGTGTTTCTTCTTCACTCGCCTCTTTTTACTTTATATGTGTTTATACACCACTGTGGATTTAATCATTAGTTATTATTAATCTCTGGCTCTCTTCCACAGTATGTCTTTTGTCCTGTCTTCCTCCCATTACCCCCAACCGGTTGCAGCAGATGGCTGCCCCTCCCTGTGCCTGGTTCTGCCAGAGGTGTCTTTCTATTAAAAGGCAGTTTTTCCGTCCCACTGTCGCCAAGTGATTGGGGGTCATCCGATTGTTGGGGTTTTCTCTGTATTATTGTAGGTTCTTTACCTTACAATAAATAAAACTGAATTGAATGGAATGGAATTGAATTGAAAGTAGTCCATAAGTTATGAAGGAAAATGTAAAAGAAAAAAAAAAGAAAAAAGATCCCCTACCCCCCACCCATCTCCCCTAACAGCAAAATCAGTTGTTTATCTCACTTTGAAATGTGCTTAGAATCCCAGTAAATGCTAATTTTCAAGCTTCCATACAAGTAAAATGAAAGGAATGCTGCCTTGATTGTTAGCTTGTCAAAAACACTATAGGTATCAAGCCTACTTTTAATTAGATTAGTAAATTTCTTAGGAAATGGTTAGTTATTTACACATGCAGCAAAATTGAGAAACATTTATCTGGGCTATAGTGGACTTGTTCATCCCTTGTCTTTTTGCTCCTTATATTTTCCTTCTGACCAAGGCCTGAGGAAAATATCCGGCTCTAGCTAAATGCTACTGCCTGTTCACTAGCTAGTTACTTCCATAGACAGTATAAAAGATGGATGGTGTGACGTCATCCACTGGTTTCTGAAGTCTTGTTTTGAAGCATTTTCACTGTCGCAATCTTCGTTTAAAAATAAAAAAGTGGATGTGGGTGGGTTGGGCTGTGCAACTGCTTGGTCAACTTGAAAATAACTCATTAGCTAATGAGCTTACCGCGGATAATCTTCTTTTTGAAATATAGTATGACCAAGATTTACAAAGCAGATGAATTTTTTCTTCAATATTTCCCAAAATGAGTGACCGAGCCCATAAAATCATCAGGAAAGTGTTTACAGAGGTTAGAAAACAGGAAGATTTTTTCACATAGCCTTCTATAGGATCAGAAGTCTTTTTGCAACTGCAGATATCGCCAACTGGTGGCCTTCGGATAGAATTCAGGTTTAAGGCACTTCTGCATTGGCTTCATTTTTCTGACTGGGAAGCTACGTCCATCTTTTTTACTGTGTGTGGTTACATCCATCACTGAGGTAATATGAATGTTTTTTTGTTACTCAAAAAGCTATGGATGTATTTGCATGAAAATTTTATCCAATGCGAGACTTTGACCAAGTTAGAAGTGATTAACTTTTGGAGTAAATGTGGATAGGTTCCAAAAAAATCTTTTGGTGATTCTTTGTTGAGAGAGAGACAGAGATTTTGTATCCTTTCTTCACAGATATTAATAAAATGTCACAAACCAGCCTAGAGACTCAATTCATGCATGGGGTGGAGGGATTTCTCAGCCTGGGCAGAGATCTGCAGTGACAGACGGCTCCTGTTGCTAACTTGGTTGGTTGGTGCTGTGCAGGTAGAGGCCATGTTGGGTTTAAGGCTTGTTTATTTGCACAAACCAGCCGGTTGCTGCCACTGGAAATTGTGCCAATGACAGTGAACCCAAACATTTAAGCTGAGGGTGCTTAAAACCAAAACAATGAGCTTAAATTCCAATAGAACTGCAAGCGCAAGTCATTTCCTGAGGGTTTGTCATAAGCGGCAACTCTCTCTCTCCCTCTCTCTCTCTCTCTCACACACATACGCACACACACATTTTCATTTGATTCATAAACACACTGATTATAGCATTTTAAGCACTACTGTTGTATTGAATTTAACATTTTTTTTCTCTCTCTCCAGGCTGGGAAAATGCTGGAGTGCTAGACATTTGTGAGCTGAGAGAGAAAACCTGGAGGCCAAGAGGCAGGAGGTCTTAACTGCCATTTAACTACTCAGACGAAAGAAGCCTCCTAATTAATAATGCATTAAGTGGCACATATGAGTACATGTAATGTCACACGCAATGGACTCTCTGCATCAATAAGACTATCACAATGACTCATTCTCCTTGAAATAACCTTAAATCACAGTTAGTGTTTTTAAAGGTCAGAACTAGACACAAATGTAAAAGAGTACAGTAGTGAATATATTTAGTGTTGTGCTGATGTAGCACGTAGTATTTATTTATGGCCTCATTACAGTGGGCCTATGAGGGATCAGTTTCAGTGAATAATCAGAGAAATCACTGCAATGAAAATGTGAAATTTGTTGTAATGTTGATTTAGTCTGTCCGTGGGTTGGAATTTCTGGTTTGTTGGCTGCAGATAAGAAAGGTTACCGTATGTTAAATTTCACACATTTCCGTGTGCCTTTCACACTATTGTTTCAAAGCCTTAGCTGTCCTTGACCACTGTCTGCTCTCCCTGTTCCTTCCCATATCTGAACTGAATTGAATGCATCCAATTGAATGTGCCCCAATGACTGAGATGTGAGGCAAGGTCTCCAGTCTCAAACTGAAATCGTTTCATTCGTGATATCGAGGATTTGATTCGCTCGCCCAACCAGCCGAGACCAGTTTGTGATGAGGTGCTGGTCTCCAACAGAGCTGTAGAAATCACATCCACACTGTTTCACCTTAGCAGAGGCATACAGCCACTACACTGAGAAAAAGAGGAATAAAAAAAAAAGAATGCTAAACAGGCAAAGAGAGAGAGAGAGAAAGATAAGAGGAGTGAAGTCTTGGAGCTTTAAGAAGAAAGGTTGTCTGCCCAAAATCCTGTGCAGTCGAGCATATAAGAACAATCAAAGCTTTCAAAAACACACATACACACACACAAGTCTTTGTACATATTCTTAGTTGCGCCTTTGTTTTTTCCTCCATAAATCATGTAGCTCTACTCTGTAATGGTCAGCCAATACGACATAAGAGGAGAGGACCTTCATTTCAATTAAGGTAAAAGAAAAACGGTGAAACCTTTCGTATTTTAATTACTGAGCAATCTGCATATATTCAAACAACAGCATAGCCCAAGGTGCCCTCCGTACCCTGACATGGAGAATAAAAGTATATTTCTTCTTTTCTGCAAAGGGGCCAGGCACAGAGGCACCCTGGAAAACTCTCATTATGTTTTGAAGATCCGTCTTCGCCTGCAGCACCCAACCTATGCACCTTTTTGCTCATCCTAGCTGAAACAGATAACAGTGAGCAGCCTCAACCAGGTAGAAAGCACTGCATTTGAATGTCAACTGTCAAATATCAGAAGAAAAGCTACAAATGGCGCGGCAACGTCAGAGTCGTACAGACACACATTATCTCAACATGGAGCAACTCTGATAAGGCGAATAAAAGCTGTGGGAATTTTAATCATGATATTAGGGATTAGACTTGGGAACTGAATGGCATTAATTTTAAGTTGCCTAATGCTGTACTGAATGCAAAATGAACACAATTCATAAGAGATGCATAAAGAATAGTCATAGTAGGAGGTATGTTTTTATAATCGATGCAGTGCTTTATTTATGCAAATACTGACTAATTTGTAATTACCTGAGTGGGTGCATGTTTGGAACCTTTTTTTTTTTAATCATTTCCTTAGTGTATAAATAGCAGCACCTACGTTATACTGCTGAGGGGAATAAGGAGAATAGAGAGTACAGTACCTCAGTGAAGTGTGAGATAATCTATAGTATTTCACATATTTCAGGTATCCTAGAGTACATCATTTTCAGGCTCGGTTACATCTTGCAAAAATAGTGGGCAAAGTGCATGAATACGCAATGTGTGAATAGAACTGCTCTCATCTTTTGTGGACTGTCAGATAAGGGATTCAAGGTTCTTACAGTGGTTTGCTCTGAGCTTGCATCAGGTTGACTGCGAGAAAATATGTTGCTTCCTTGGAGGTCCGACTGCTTTTTTTTTGTTTTTTTGCTTGAGGTATACAAGTGTGTCTGTATCTATGTGTGTTTACTGGTCAAAAGTTGTCTGACCATGACTTTTTTGATGCAACTTATGTATTGATGAGCAGATGAACTGCTGTTTCCAGTTGTCTCCAGAGGACTCAAACACTGACAAAGGGCTGGGGGTGCATGCTCACCTAGTCGATAAACAATCTGAGAACCACAAAAGAAACAATAGCCACCATGCTATTGCCCACCCAGCAAACACGTCCTTTTAAAATGTCAAATGAAAACGCTGTTGCAAGGGTGCAGTGTTCTATTGATTGAAAATGGCCCCATCATTTGACCACAATGCCCAATTTATGGACTACCTTCATTTCAGATACAAAGTGTAAGACCAAGACAAGAGTAAGGCCAGTGGTTATTTAGGAAATTACAGAAAAAAACTGCATAAACACTTTGAACACCTTGATGTCTATTAAAAAGAAAAAAGTAAAATCAAACTAACATTTATGTGTGGAAAAAATATGAAAAGAGCAATAGAAGGGCCTTAAAAAACACTCAAAGCAGCAATATTTTCTAACAACAATCAACAAAGGAATTACAATGTTAAAAATTGATTCAGACAAAGTTTACAAAACAGACTAGGAAGAGGAACCTAAAGGTACCATAAAGGGGTATCCATACGAGAAGTGATTTGCTCATTGCATGTCGCTGACGGTCGATTGCTAGTAGACACTGCAGGCTCTGGTTGCCTAGGTAACCCTCTAATGTATTTACCACCCTGTCAGCGTCAACTCAGTAGCAGTTGCTTCAATCATTCTCCTTGAATTTGAGAAAAGTTTAACTAGGGATCCACCCACTTCAAGCTGCCAGAGGTTATTTTGCCTGTCATGGCTAGAAGTCACCAAATCATTTTTTAAGAGCTCCGCTTGACACATCGCTGTGAATCACTTTCTGTGTGGATGCCTCTTAATACTTGAGCATGGAGAAAGGAAATGGCAACCGTTTTGTTTCATATGTTAAACACTGAGTTCCTTTGAAAACTGTAATGATTAACAGTTTAATATCACTCTAAGGAGCTTAGCCCAGAGAAGTATCTCTGTCTGATCAAACCATGACTTTTACCCCAGTTATAAGTCCAACCATTGTTCTTCTCATCGCCCTCTGGTCTGTTCATCTACTGGGCCTCCCCCATCAAACTCCTCCCCTTATTCCAGCTATCTCCAGCTATCTTTTCTTCCCCTGAGGCAAGTACATCTGTATTTCTGAGGACCTATGTACTGTCAGCAACTCCACAGTCATATGTTCTCCTGTTATAACAATGAGGAAAATGTTGATGATCTTTGATATCAGTTGTCAAAAATCATTCTTTCAAATTTTTAGTTTGAAAAAGTTTGAAAAAAAGGCTTCAGAAATTCATAGAAGTCCTATAGAGCTTGGTGTGCAGATGGTATTGACTATCAGTGAAAGATACAGACTCTCAGAGGAGAGCTTAATTTTTTTCATACTGCCTGCAAGTGACGTTAAAGTCATGTAATTGTTCTATGGGCATTTTTATGGAGACATATTCCTAAAACAGAGATTACTAAAACTTTATACTTGTTGACCTTACACTGAATGTGCAAGTAAAGCCTACTTGTTAGTTTGAAATATATCTTTACTTCCTCCCTAAACCATTTAACATTGTCATGGCTGCAGATGAAAGAATAGGGCTAAAATTGTCTTACTCACCATAAGAATAGGATAAATTTAAGCAACATATTATTGTATTTTCATGATCTTTGTATGGATTCAAAATTTGTTGTTGTAATCTTTAGTTCTTATTTATTGTTGAAATTCTTGATTCGTGTTTTTGTTCGTGTGTCTAATTTTTTTTGTGCTTCCTGCGCTCCCCCTGTTTGTGTTGCACTGGTATCCACATGAGTTTATTCCTAATTCCCTTTTTCAGTTTACTTCCTGTCTTGTTTATAAGGCATAACGTTTTGAGTGTTTTTACTTCCCTACTTTGTTCTGTTTTCCACCCTCATTATTGTGTTAAGTTCAAATAAATGTCTTCTAGGACAAAATGATGAAATTGTTAGACTGTATATCTAAAAGGTTAAAGTTTACTTTCACTATGATGTTATAGTGTTCTGCAAAAACACTTTTTTTAGTCATTGTTCAATTGCATAACTCAGGAGCAGAAGAAGAGATTAGCGATATGACATAGTACTGGGTCATTTGACCCAATGTTTCTGAGTTTTTGGACTTTCTAATGTTTATTTGAATATTCTTTTATTCCTGGTTTGTTGAATATCTATATTTATTTTGTGTATTCCTAGTATTTAGTTTAGCGTTCAGTTCTTAGTTATCTTAGAGTTTTGATTTCCTCCCTCAGTGTTCCCCTTCCTCTCGTGTCTATTCTCTTGTGTATAGTTATTCCTTGTACATGTGTCTCCCATGTTTAGTCAGTCTTGTCTTCATGTTTATTTACTTTTTTGTCTGTGTCAAGTTAGTGTTTTTTAGTCCTGATCCTTGTGTTCTGCTGCCTCCTGTTTTATTTTGGTGAGCTTGTGTCCCTTGTGTGTTGTATTGAGTTTTGCTTCCTTTTCCTCGTTAAGTTATGATTCTGTTCAGCTGTGATTACCATGCGTCTCCACTTCCCCTAATCACCTGTCTGTGGATATATTGTCTCAGTCTCCCCATGTTCTTTGTTGGATTGTCAGCTCATTTTCCCCTGCTGTTTCCTAGCTCCTGTGTTCTCTAGCGGTGTTCCCAGTTTAGTTTGTGTAATTTGAAGTTTTCAGTTCCTTTTGTACTTCATGCTTAGGTTTTTGTTCTTGGTAATCAGCCTAATAAATGGCTCGCCTTTTGTTAAAGTTATCCTGCCTCCAAGCGTCGACATTTGGGTCATCCACTTTAACACTCGGTCTGCCCATCCCGCAGACCTTGACACGATATCTTACATTTGGCCAAATACTGAATTGGGGACACTCATCTATATCTGTAACCTTTTAAAGTCAGACATTGATGTCAAATGGCAGAGGCATGAAACCACAAGTTGGTAAGTAGTTTATCTGAGTAAGCTACTGCACTGTACCTTGGGAAAAACAGTGGAGTACATTTCTTTGTAAGTATATCTCTAGCAATGAAGTCTTTCTTTTGCAACTCTAGTAGCAGAGAAAATCAGTTATCCAAGACGTTGCATGGGAGTTGGCCTTCTGTAATAGACTGTATAGATAGCTGGTCTTGTTTGTTAATACTGGAGTTCAGTACTCCGCACTGCTAATGTTAGTCTCAGTGATGGCGTATGATGTATTTACAAAATAAGCAACCTTTGTCTTGTAAAGCTAAAACTAAAAGAACTCTAGTATGGTATATGCATGATGTACACTGCACATTAGTACTGTGCCCTTGCAGTTGAGTTCTGCCTTTTTCATTCTGGATGGGCCTAAATTTCACAACTGTGCCATCCAGATCAGTGTTAAAATGAAATACTTTGTACTGTAGACATAAAATCTCTCAGAAATGATTTAACCTCCCAGTAATTTATTGGAGTAGTAAAGCACTATATACTGCATATGCTGTCCAGATCTTTCAGTAAAATTACTGATGTGAAAATGTAATGAATGACATTAGCAGCATTGTCCTGCAATACTAATCCCATTTAGAGAGGATGTTGGAGGATGGAAAGAATATTTTGAGGCGTACTTAACCTCAAATGATATGCTTTTTGATAAGAAGGCAGTGATGGAATATTCTAGTGGTGGGTTCATTTCCTTGGTAGGGCTACAGGTCATTTTATTTATCATCCATATATCTGTAGTTTGGAACATGGTGGAAGAGAAAGTGGAGCAAATTGAACAGCCAAAGTATCACAATCTTCAGAATTTAACATGCTGGAAGGCAAAAAAAGTTAAACTGAAGTCTATAATTATAAAAATGTATATCACATCAGCTTTTGCAGTAACACTTACCCTGTGGGTATATTATAATTTGTTGCAGAGTAAATTACCACCCTTCGCAGATAATCAGTGAATCAAGAGTTGTGTAATCCTGTCTGTGTAGCTTCACTGAAGTTTTTGCACCCAGGGGTTTTGAGGGGCAGATATACTAATGCTACTGCTGTAGTCCATTTGATCTCTGTACACACGAAAGTAAAAGTTGTTTATGCTAGTGCTACTGAAGAATAGGAACTTATAATTTTCTGTAATAATGGAGCTGCCATTTTTAAAAATTGCAAACAAAATCTCCAAATCAGAATGAAAAGAGTTGAACACACTAGCTTCAAACCATGAAGTGTTGAAGAGAAATGTGGTCATATTAAAAAATCAAAACAAAACCTGAAGACAGTTGTTGACTTATTATAGTCTAAGTGCCCATTGTTGTGAGGAGATTTAATACAGCCAATATGAAACCTTGAGGGGTAAACGTATTCTAGCCGTTATCTTTCTACATTCCTTAAAGTCAGTTTCTCTTTGCCAAAATGTAGGAGACTACTCCAATTCTACACGTTTGTCTATGTATGTATGCATCATGCTGTCCTATGTGGTGTGTTCTTCAGGGCTCAATGGTTTCGTGATGAATCCTTATGGCCCAGCAGGCATCTGCCTGTATTACAGCTGGGCCAGACTAATGAACTGGACCCAGACACAGTCATAATCAGATTAATGACTATGTTCAGGTATAAAATGACCAAAATCAATGGGGAGAGAGGGAGGTGGAGAGAGGGAAGCCAATCCATAGCAAAGGATGATTAGACACTGTGGACAGGCACAGAGCCAAGGTCAGAGACCAGCCAGCCAATTCTAGGTCAGAGGAAGGTACTAAGCCAGGGATCAAAATAAATGTAAAAGGTGGCCTGGTAGTCAGGGGCCTGCAACAGCCTGTCAGCTTGCTGTTGATGCCATACAGAAAATTACTCTTAATGAATGCAGATCACTGATATTTTTGAGAGGCACATGAAGACAAAGGTCAGGGCCAATCTTGTCTGGCCTATTCATATCCCAGAGGGCAGTTTGACTCATGGCATAAACTTTAAAAAGGACAGAGATCACAGTGTGACTGACTAAAATTAAATCCAGTTTTCCTTGATTCTGAGCGTAATATGTCAAGCAAAAGCAATGATTGTATAGCAGCAGACATGATCAGAGAGAAGGTAAGGCCTGTGTAACTGGAAAGCACAAAAGGCATACTAATTTTACTACGCAACTTTTGTGAACTGAAGTAAAAACAGGTTATTTATGGGATGCAGCAAAGGTGGGGTATAGAAGGGGCATGGGCTTTTTTGCAAGGGAAAAAGTAGACTCTGGCTGCTAATGTGAAACTGTCTTTTACGTCACTTGCAGAGCAACAATATAATTGACTAAAATCCAGAGTAATGGATGTGGCGAGCAGAATCCATGCTGACACCAGCAAGGCACAGTGGAGGACAGTATAGAGAACAAGCGGCTGTGGTCAGATATTGCAATAATTACTGGCACTTTGGGTGGTAGGCTGGAAGGAAGGGGAGGTTGAAAAGCTGTCATAAGCAAAGTTAATGTCTACGTCATTACCACAGCAACCATTACAGATAAGTTGGCAATGTTGTACATAAATTGGGTCTGATCACTTACAAATAACTGTCCTAAAGAGCTGAATTAAGAAACAAATCTTATTTTCCTACAGTCTGAATGAAGCCAAGGAGCAACATGGATAAGCTCTTCTTTCTGTGGAAGATATACACTTTGGTGGTAGCAGCAATAAAAAAAAAAAAAAAAAAAAAAAAAATAAAAAAAACAAAAAA
>VUQS01032606.1:0-20701 GCA_015108495.1 Heterochromis multidens | reverse complement strand
AAAGTGTGGGGGGTGAAAAAAAAAAAAAAAAAAAAAAAAAAAGGAATGATGGAATCTGCAAGCAGGAAAAGCACGGTCGTATTTCTGATTTGAAAGAGAATGCAAATGTGTTCTCGTTATTTAGTTTTAAAGATTGTCTGCAGCCTCAACAACAAATTAAATACCAGCAGTTGTAATCAAAGGTGAATTCTTATGGTCTCTGAGATTCACTTTTACAGTAAGATAAATGCTTTCATTGTTCATCTTTACAGATTTAAATCAACAGATGCTAAACATTTTTCACTGGATATTTTACATGGAATATGATCTGTGGGTGCTCAGTGTCTATATCCCCTGGAGAACTGTAAATTTATTTCCTTTGGTTTAGGGATACTTTGGAAATCTACTTAAATATTAATTCAGTGAAATACTGTGAAATTTAAAACTGGTAATGTGGCAAACTTTTTGATGTCCCACCATGTTTTTTTTTTAATGGGTTGTTTTTTTATATGCTTTTTCCCCCCACTTTTCAAAGCCCCATGTGCACACATGTAGACCTACCCCCATGACCACCACATCACCATCTCTCTAACAGTTTCATGTCACAGGGCATGAGTCTCTTCACAGCAGGGACAAACATTGCATGGGATAGTGCTTCTCATTCTAGTGTATCAGCCTGAGACACATGCCACCCTGGGGGGGGGGGAGATTTGAAGCACTTTAATACTATGCTTAAAACTGATTGTATTATAGCACGTCAACATGTTACAGAAATGTTTTATGTTCACACAGCAGCATTTCTAAAAGATTAATTTTCTCATTTGATTAGTTGAAGCCAAATGATACTTGTAAATGTTTGTCTACAACATTTATAAGTATTGTCTAAATTATATAGAAGAGGCTGCAATTACTTTTAAAATGTAACCTTACAGTATATTTAAATGGAATTGGTAAAAGAACCTGTTGGTGTGAAATTAAAACTGGAAACTGAAACTTGGGTGGAACAAGCAAATATTTCAAAAGTTGGAACAGGGCATGTTTACCATTGTTTTGCATCACCTCTGCTTTAACACTTGTTGACATGTAAAGTTTTTTTTTTTTTTTTAAACTGCCTATCATTTAGCATTAATGGTACCTTCACAGACATGACAGTTACCCATGTCATGCACTCTAATGCAACCCCCATACCTGTGTAGGTTCTCGGTCATCTGGGTCGTGGTAGTCTTGAGAGCTTGAAAAGAAGGCAACTGGACTTAATTAGGTTTTTCCAGTTGCCTTCGTTTCGGGCTCTCAAGGTAACCCCATACGTCAAGTGTGCTGTCTCCTTAACTGCATGCTGCAACAAGCAGGATAGTATCGTTCCTCTTTAACAAATGGGATCCAAATAAGATGTACAGATTTTAATTTCAGACTAGAGGATAATTTTCTACTTTATTGGAAGCCATCTTTGCATATTTGAGTTTGAACTTATATTTTGTGATTGCAGCAATAAACTGTTTACTGCCAATGGTTTTCAGAATTCTTAGTGATTTCCACTACAGAATCATGTATGCTTTTAATGATAAGAACATGGTAAGTATTACAGTCATCCCTTATTCTACCAGGTTGGAACCTCTGGTAGAACAAGGGGGGATGACTATAGTCTACTCTCTGGAATCAAAGATTTGCTTTGCAACTTAACATAACTGGCATGTTCTTTCCCTGATTGGAAATTTGAAAGCCATATGATATAGTGTAATCTTCAGACATGAATGCAGTTCTATCTTTTTGTCATTACTCACCTCTTCACCCTATCTCTTTGCTCTACCAAAGTTCTGTGACAATGCCTGTACCTTAGTAAAATGCAGCAGGAATTCCTGCAAAACCAAAAACCTTCAAATGCTAATCATTGATTCTTTTGCAGCAGCCAAAAATGTTGAGTAATGTCATTTCACTTACCAATGTAACCTCACAAACTGATTTATAACTTTAAATCATTGTCAGTTGACAAAGGAAAAACATTCAAATACAGCTGTACTTCAAAAGGTACAACAGTCTTTATCAAAGTGTTGTGTATAAAACAACCAGAAAGAGGAAATGTTAGAAAAATGCTTAAATTACCAGGGCATGTTCACTTCCCTACACCCATGTGGGGGTTTTCTTATGATGTGACTCAACCTGTGATTTTAGGATTATGGATGTACTACGCTGGATTTACAAACAGGAAATTTTAATTACAACAATGATGAAAAGACAGATTTTCTTATTTGCTATAATGGTTAACATTTCCTCTATAATTGCAAGATGCTGACAATCCAATTTAAGAATGATAATGAATTAACACTTCAGGTCCCAGTCAGTCTGCTGGCAAAGTTTGAGTTTTGTAGCTAAAATACTTTCACTTCCTAAGTGACACTCTTTTACTTTACCTTAATTTCTAGTCTGCAATCATAATTGTTGAAGAGATGCTACAAAGTTATAAAGAATATATTTGACTATACACTCAACTGACAATGGTGACATGGTGCATTATCCTGCTAGAAGCAGCCATCAGAAGATGGGTACACTGTGGTCATAAAGAGGTGGACATGGTTAGCAATAATACTCAGGTAGACTGTGGTGTTTAAACAATGCCAAGTTGGTACAGTACTAAAGGGTTAACGTGTGCCAAGAAAATCTTTCTCACAATTACATCTTCAACAGCAGCACCCTGAACTGTTGGTACAAGGCAGGATGGAC
This sequence comes from Heterochromis multidens, assembly GCA_015108495.1. Lineage (NCBI taxonomy): Eukaryota > Metazoa > Chordata > Actinopteri > Cichliformes > Cichlidae > Heterochromis > Heterochromis multidens. The sequence goes on along the minus strand of VUQS01032606.1, from coordinate 18,004 downwards.
CTATGCTTTAATCTTTACTCCCAATTCTGACCCGCCATCTGAATGCTGCAGAAACCAAGACTGGTCAGACCAGGTGATATTTTTCCAGTCTTCGATTGACAAATTTTGGTGAGCCCGTGGGAACTGTAGCGGTAGTTTCCTGTTAGCTGACAGAAGTGGCATCTAATGTGGTGATCTGCTGCTGTAGCTAATCTATTTCAAGGTTTGATGTGTTGTGCATTCAGAGATGCTCTTCTGCGTTCCTTGGCTGTAGCAAGTGGTTATTCTAGGTACTGTTGCATTTCTATCGGCTCAAAGCAGGCTGAACATTCTCCCGACTTTTGGCTTCAACAAGGCATTTTTGCCCATAGAACTGCCACTCACTGGGAATCCTAGAGATGGGTTTTGTTTGAAAATCCCAGTAGATCAACAGCTTCTGAAATACTCAGGCACCAAGAACCATGCCACATTCAAAATCAATCACCTTTATTCCCCATCCTGATGCTCAGTTTGAACCTTAGCAAGTCATCTTGAACATGTCTACATGCCTAAATGCACTGAGTACCATCTGATTGACTGAACTGATAATTGCGTTGACAAGCAGTTGAATAAAGTGACTGGTGTATATTTAGCCTATAACTTTTTGTACGCAAGACTTTTTTGCAGGTTATCAGTATAGATCCGGATAGCTTAACCACAACAAGCTGCTGCGCTCATCACACATTCAGAAGGGGTCATCCATTGAGTGGTAGTCAAAGATTGCCAAAAGTCTCCTTAATTATGCTCTCTACACAGTAGGACTTATGAATAAAACACACCAAGATCAATGAATTATTGACTGTGTCAAGTAAGGATATCTTTATTGAAAAACTGATAAAAATTGAGACTGTAATACAATGTATGCAGACAAAATCCATTAACTTTGTGATCAGAATTATTATCCTGACAGTGTTAATGTAACTTTGGCACAATTAATGTAAAAAACAAAATCTTTACAGTGAACTAATTGCTGTAAATATTTAAAGTCAGAATTTTAGACTTGAAGTGGAAGATGTCTTTATTCTGAAAATAAATCTTTCCACTGCATGTCTATGTAAGTGTCGTATAATATTCAGAGTAAATACAGCTTGTGAGGCTATTTTGTGCCTTTTAATAACAAGCAGCCACATCTCAAATATGTAATAAGTGCACATTTCCATGCAAATGGGCTAGAACTGCATCAAAAAATATTTAAAAATGCTCATACCATCACTTTGCCCATGTCTGCTGTCTAAAGCCAAATAGTGAAGTGGTTCTGGCTGTCTATTTCTGAAGAGCGGTGAAGCTATGGGCCCATTTTCTGTCTTTTCCTGACAGCCCTGTGATGTGTACAAAGCCCCCATTCCTCAGCTGGGAAATCAGCCTTACTACAGCCCAGTCACAAACAATCAGCACTCATTATCCAACACGTAGCACTACATTCTACCCCATTTACCTGCACTGTCTAGGGTGTGCGCTTGTGTCTGTGCAGACTTGGTGCGCACAGCTTAGGATCATTTTGTTTGTGCAAAATGAATGGTGAGCACTCTTGGCGAATTGCTGCATAGATTTCAGTCGTTAACTTGGTGAATGAGCTCTATTGTCATTGCGTGTTACCTAGGCCTTCTGACCTCAGTTGAGTAGAGCAACTGCCAAATTTTAGAGAGGGGCTTTTATCGGTTTGTGCCCCAACACTGAGCACTCAACCAATTACCTCCCTGTCAAACATAAACATGTATGCCATGTTGCTACTCTGTGTATGCCTCTTTGAAGGACATGATGATCACAACCAACCTTGTGTCAGGGAAAGGGCCATTCCATGAATTGAGTGTAATTGGCGAGGAGAGCTGCGAGCTAGTTGCTCTGTGCGTAAGCAGATTACAGGCTGGCATAGCCGAGACCCCCTCAGGGCGGCACAACATGGCTGTTGGTACGTGGTGTGTAAAACAAGTATGTCACTCATGAATTATACATGGGAGAATGCCCAGCCATGAAATTGGGAGACTAGAGAAAACAAGGGAATATGAGCAGGTAAAAATAAGGGAAAGGCTGAAAAAGGCAGAGTGGGACCTTACTTCCTGACAATTAAACAGTAAACAGATGTAGTCATTCACCAGCAAGCCAGCAGGAATTTGCTGAAAGCAGTGAGTTCCAGTGTTTCTCCCATTTTGCATTGTTCACAACACATTGTCATGGTTTTGTGTACTAACTCTCTTGCTAACAATGAGCTTTCTTGCGTAGAGCCTAAATTATTCCTTATCGTTTTTGCCAAAGAGAGGTTTTCTCGTGCAAGCTTTTGTTCTCCCTTGCAAGTGTGTCATCTTTAGGATTAGTCCCTTTCATCATTTTAAATGGTCCCTTTTGGACAATTAAGCTTTCCACAGAACACTATGCTTCACTGTTCATTAAAAGAGAATTACACAGTTGTCTATACATAAGCCAAATTATTATTTGGCACATAGACTAAAACTTTTAAAACAGTTTTGTACAAATATATTTCATGCACATATACTACGTGAAAATTGATTTTTCTCAATATCACTCGTACAAATGATTGACCCTAAAGCATGACACACAAGACAAAACAAAAGTATGTACAAGACTGCTACACACCAGAAAGGCAAACTAAGCAAAAGACTGACTGGTGAGCAAAAAAATGCAAACCTGGCCAGAAGCAAAATAGTGTGTTTTGGAATGCTGTAATGGCTGACACACAAAGACAATCAAGCGAAGAGTGACACTGGAAAAATACAAGCACGGGAGAGTTAATGAGGTGAGTGCAAGCAACTGAGTGAGGAAGCAGGGCAGGTAGAAAAGGAGGCTGATAATGACAGAAGAGTTATGCCATAGGCCACACGGCCTACCTTGGCTGTGTGATAGTTGCCAAACAGCTTTCTTTCATTTTGGGACCCATGTTAACAGGTTAGAGCAGCTACAAAGCCTGCATGACATGAATGGCTCAAGCCACACTGTAGTGCGGCATGTAGCTTTTCAGTATAGACTATTTTTAATGGTCGTCAGCAAAAATAGACGGGGAAACGTCTCTTGATACTCATATTGCCAGCAACATTACATGACTGACACCTTTCACTTGGCTTCAGCGTGGAGGACGTCTGAATACATCAGCCTTACAATGATTGCACATTATTAAATGAGACTGTGGAAACTACAGAAGGAAAGTAATGTTGGCTATAATGATAGTAATTAAAACAGAACATTAGGTCAAGTGCTGTGTTTTCTAGTGCACGCTCTCTCTGTGCTGGCAGTGCTGCAACAGTAAAGCCAGTGGTGTGGACCTACACTGGCATGGGAGCCACAGCAGTTTAACATGGTAGCTGTCCCACATAGGTGGGTTAAGCAGTGTAGCATGCACCTTAGGGTTAGCTCAGACCTGAGGTAAATCAGATTTTTTTTTTTTTTTTTTTCCTTTCTTTCCCCACAAATAGAGCTACAAGCCTTAATTTCCACTGTGACACGTGATGAAATTGAACTTGTGTGTCCAGACATCACTATCCTATCTGCATGCGTTGCTGCTGTAACCCCGTAGGTGCTGGTAACTAAATGCTGGTTGATGCAGTTTTCTAAGGCAGAGGCACAAAACAAAGCAGTCACACTGTCAAGCTGGGATGCAGCAGCCAACCTGTTCAGCTTCTGTTGACGGACTGCTGCTCTTCATGTTGGCCTCAATAACATACTGCTGGTAGCACCAAGGATTCTGTTCAACATTTCCAATATTTTGTATTTGATGCTATTGTTGTGTTTTGTTGAAGCAAAAGAGACTTTGAAATCTGATTTGAGGAGCCAGAGCATCCAGTCTGAGAGTCATCATTGGAAACTCATTTGGAGTTGAATTTCAAAACACTCCCAAATGTGGTATGGATCCGATTTGCAAAATCACATTTTATGTATATATACATATAGTTTTTGCTTTTCAGATGTTAAAAATTCGATCTAGATGCAATCTGGATATTCCAAAACAGATTTGGCCTCTGAAGGAGGCCTTACTGAATATGCACAACAGAGCAGAGGAATGAACGAATGAGACTAAAATATTCCTGCTGGGGATTTTTTTTTTTTAACCTTTTGTTCTTTCTCTTTTTTTTTTTTTTTTTTTTTTTTTTTTTTTTTTTTTTTTTTTTTTTTTTTTTTTTTTTTTTTTTTTTTTTTTTTTTTTTTTTTTTTTTTTTTTTTTTTTTTTAATTAAATTATTTTTTTTTTTTTTTTTTTTTAGCTGCAAATCACCAAATCTGATGGTTGGAGTTTACATATACACATTCAGCAAAATAGATTTGTTTTTTCCTCTCCTTTAATCAAACTTTTGTCTTTTTTTTAAAGACAAAAGGTGTATTTTACTTGTATATTTAATTTTGCACCTTCCCACTTTTAGGCCACATCATTTCAGAGGGAAATGTACTTTTTTACCTGACTATATATATTTAGAATAAATAGAGAGAATACGTTTCTTACCAAAAAGCAAAATGCTTATGAGAAATGTTATAATAAATCTAAGTGCTTATAATAAATGCAGCTTGTTTTTTAAATTATTATTCGTGGCTTTTCTTCATTTAATATTAGTCCTGCTAATATTGAGTGAATGTAAGGAGTTAACAGATCTAATATTAAGAAGGTTTTATGTCTTTTGCTTTGAAGTAACCTGCCTAAATGTGCAGTTTATTAATGGTACATTTATCTATTCCAATTTATCAGTTATATTTAACAGCTCAGGTGTGTTTCAGCAAGATATCTGCACATTTAATCATTTTTGTGTTTTGGGATGTTTTTCAAGAAGCATCTCAATTGTTTTATTGACAGTGACTGAAAACCAAAACTAACTAATCTTAAGGATTATATTATTATTATTATTATTATTATTATTATTATTATTGTTTACAGAGAAAGTAATCCACAGACTAATCCATTATGAAAACTATTATTAGTTGCAACTCTATACGGAGAATAATATAATACAACAATATACTGTGTAGTATACAATGTATTAGTATACAACAGATCATCAGTGCCAAGAACCATTTTTTTCAGCTTTACTTTTTATATTTCAAAAAACAAAAACTTGGGTACTTTAACTTGTGAGTATATTATTTGCGTAGTTTTAGTACTTTCATTCAGCTAAAAGACCTGAAAACTTCCCCACCACTGTTCCTTCCCCTTTCTTATTTCTCTTTTAATTTGTTTTTTCTTTTCTTTCAGAAAACTGGCAACAAGGTTTACTGATGCTTCTTGTTACTTAGATAAATGTCATGCAGTAAAATACAATTGATGTTTATGCAGTAAGCTCAAAAGCAAAAACTAATAAAGGTTGTTTCCCTGATTTACTCACCTGCAGCAGAGAGAGTGAACACCAGAGGATGTGCCAACCTCACACTGGTTTTAGACAACTGGAAATATGCCATCATGACGCAGGTCAAAGATCTGCTGCTGCATGACCACAACACTGTGCTGCCCGACTATGGGAGGTGAGGTCTTCTGTTTTAGGGTTTTCCCAAGTCTCTTGAATGAGTAGCCAAGCTTGGTGATTGGGTGGTTCACTCAGTTTTATTTATATATAATATAGCACCAGTTCACAACAACAGTCATCTCAAGGCGCTTTATATAGTAAGGTAAAGACCTAACAATATTAAAGAGAATCTCATCAATCTGATGATCCCCTATGAGCAGCAGCTGGTGACAGTGGGAAGGAAAAACCCACTCTTAACAGGAAGAAACCTTCAACAGAACCAGGCTCAGGGAGTGGTATCCATTTCCTGCAACTGGTTTGAGGGGTGAGGTGAAAGAAAGGGGGGAAAAGAGAGCATAGAGAACAAATACAAAACTCAAACTATGGGAGCGAGAAGACAAAAGTTAATGACATGCAGTAGTGGTGTGTAAGGGCATGGAGAGCAGAAGAGAAATGCTCAGTGCATTATGCGAAGCCAACAGGAGAGATTATTGTAACTAATTTGGACACTTAATTAATTATGTATAATTAAGTAGCCAAATTTATTTGTGTCCTTTCAGGATCCAGCCTCTGTCTGAAGCCCTGGGAGATCTCTACAAAGAGTTCAACGCCTTGAAGGAGCGTCTCGCTGAGCTCACGACCAAGTTCGATGGAGTGGAGGCCTTTGTGGATGATGTGAAATCAGGGAGGAGCCCTGCACCACTCCGAGGTGAACCCCGACCCCCGGGGTCACTGCCAGGGACAGCAGATGCTGCCGGAGGTCGACCTAAAGGGAGGAGGAACCGGGTCGTAATTCGGAGAATCAAGAAACCTGCCAGCTCACAGGACTGAGGAGCATTCAGATACGGGGTTAAATGTTTTTCTTATATTTTATCTCACTGTGTTTCTGGTGCAGTTTAAATTTTAAAATACTTGAGACATTTTAAGCTGTCTACATCACATTTATAACTTGGACATTGTGGCAAAGAAGAAGAAACTTTAAAACATAATTTACATCTCCAGCTTTCAGTTTATACACATGTTAATAGAACAAGAAAGAAAGCCAAGCCACTGCTGTGCTCCTGAACTCTGAATTCACACAAATCTGCACAAAAAAGAAAAAAAAGAATCAGATACTGGGCACACAGCACAAGAGAAAACATCAACAAAGGGAATATTTTTGGCTGTCATTCTATTCAGAGTCTGGAGTAATCAAAAATGCTTCTTCTTATAGCATCTAACTCATTTAATAAATGATAAAGTTCCTAATAGTATTTCCCCCAGTGGAGCTGTTATATTCTTCTTTACCACCAGGTGTCTCCCTAGCATCACAAAGATGAGAACAGTGACGGAGTTCAGTCCAGATAAGTGCGCAGATAAATAAATTATGACATTTGTGGGAATTTAAGGATAAATCTGTTATTCAATTTTTTGCATTTGGCTTTCAATACAGTTCAATCTTTGGACATTGACTGAATACAACATGGAAAAATTAATATTATTACTAGTCATAACTTGTTTTGGTCAACATGTGTGACATGGTTCTTTATTCCTTCAAAATAAAAGTCTTTTTGCTACAAAGTACATTTTGGTTCTGATGATTTCTAGTTATCGATAACAGCGGTTTCAAATTAAAGCGCATTTCAGCTTTGTTTCTTCCTAGGATATTTCTAGCTAGGGTTAGGGCCATTATTGTAGTTTTTAAAAATTTTATTTTATATAGTTTTATTTTATTTGTTATATAGGTAATATCCAGAGGAGTGTGCTTATTTTAGTTCAGTCATTTATCTTAACCAAAAACCTTTTTTTAAACTTTACTTACAGTATTATTTACATCACTTTTCTGTTTGTACCTGTGTGCATTTTTTAGTGGTTTATTGAGCTATAATAACCTTAATGTCACTTCACTTAACCCTTAACGACGGTTTATGCAAATTATTTGCACATGTAGAAAAGTAGCAAGTTATTTAAATAAAAGCTGTTGTGAAAAATCCATACGCGATTATTATCGATCCATCCTTTCATTTTCTTAACTGCTCTCATACAGCGAGAGGCCGAGTACACTCTATCCCAGGGCATGGTTATTAATACTACTATTGTTATTATTACTACTAGTAGTAGTATCAGCATCCTATTAATGAGAATAATGTGTATTTATCACATTTCTTCAAAATAAAACCCTATTTTTTGTCACAAAGTAGTTTTTCTCAGAATAGAATAAAAATAATAAAGATAAATGTTATTAACAATGATAACGTCAAATGCTGGGTTTCTTTGTTGTGGTATTGAAAGTGAAACTTCCGACGACCACCTGAACGCAGCATAAGTTCCTTGTTTGCTGAGAGAGAAATGAAACTGAAGAGGAGTCTTTCTGGTTTAGGGATTATCGAGAAATTACCGATCGAAACAAGACGAAAAAAGCTTGTAAAGAAGCTCGTTAGCTGACGATTTACTGACATAAACCGACTATTGTAAAACAGAGCCATACTTTAATGATCAACACTCATAGGTTAGATAGATGACGTGGAGATTACAGGAAGATAACCGCCTACCTTTGTGGACGGTCCCTCAGTGTGGGCGGTTACATCAGGAAGTTTGCCTCCCCGAGTTTTAGTGGGCGACGTGCAAAGCTGACAAACGGGTAAGCAAACAGAGGATAAAACTTTATATTTTTATCTTTATTTAGGAAATGTCACTGCAGCTGAAGAACACCTTCAGATTATACGTTACTTATTGTGCTTTTATCCAATAATAATAATACTAATGTGTTCTTATTACCTTTAATGTCACAGTCGCTTCTCAGCAGATTTTAATGCATCACTGGTACTTTATGGAAGTTTGTACTCATTATACTGGACTTTATGGTGTTATTTTGTTAAAATTTAATGCTTTCATTTGCTGTTCTGCTTCATATTATCATTAATTGATTGTTGTTATATGAATTTGGACTGCTGATAGGATGAAGCAACCTAATAGGGTGTTTTTAATATATATATATGGCTTTTTAACGACTAAAACTGATTAATTGAAAAAGACAGACTATGTGCCATGATATGCTGTGCACTGTTTTTAAGGTATTTCTGCACTCATTTTTGCGACTCCCTTATTGACCCTAATGCAGCACCCTTACTCTGAAAAGTAAGTCTTCCACAGATTAAAAGTGGAGGCTGTAACTGTGCCTGCTTTTTATATTTAAAGACAGTTCCCAGAGAGCAGGGACTCACCTGAGAAAGGTGTCCCTACAGATGGAGGAGGGGGGAGGAAACCCCCACAGTGCTGGTGGGCCACAGGTGAAAACCAAGGAAGCTGAGGATCCTGCAACCAAAAGACCACGGAGCAGAAATAAGGTAGAAATGCAGTCATAACAAACAGCTTTCAGTGGCATGTTAGCAGTGTTTCAGCCATCATGAAATATATACATTAATGTGCATTCCAGGAACATGAACCAGGAAACCCCAGCAGGAAATTTAAAGAGAAAGAGAGGAGAAGAAGGAGAAATCAAAGAAGAAAAAATGCTAAGGGAGAAGCAGATGTCAAAAATGAAAACCCAAAAAAGGACCAGAATGAGTCTATGGAGACTGAAAGCAGCCAAACTCAGGACAGTGAGTCTTTAAAAACACAGCATGAGGTTCCCCAGGCTGAAGACAACTTGGAAAAAGGGGAAAACAGCAACGCACAATGCCAGAAAGATGCTAAGATGGTGCAAGCTCAGACTCAAACAAGGAAACGTAAAGGCACAGATAAATTCACACAGACTCACATTAATCAAAGGGACCAGGAAACACAGACAGACTTTCCTGTGCCAAAACAAGATGACACAAAAGGTGAAAACACTCAACCGGACACAGACAAAGCTGCTGAAGTGCAAGAAGACCAGGACAAACACACACCTGGACTCAAGCTCCAAGATGACAGTTCAGTTCAGACTCCATCAGAGCAAAATCCACATGAAGGAGCATCAGCCAAGGAGCAAAGCACTGAGAAAGAGTCAAAGCCTAAAGAGGAGAATCCCTGTACAGTAGGTTCAGGTGATACATCTCAAACTGAAGAAGGTGCTAAACCAAAGTCTTATGCCAAAGCTGTGGCCGGAGAGGGAGGGAGTGACAAACAGCCCACTGTGGCAGCCTCTAAAACGGCAGAAAACACATCCCAAAGCACACGGTAAGACTGATTTTAACAGTTTAGTCAAACACTGGGACCAAAGCTGACATTTAAACTTTCATCTTTTTCACTCCACAGTGATCGAAGCCCAGTGAGACCTCCACCCGCAGTTCCTATGTTCACCTTTCATATCTATGCTGTGCTGGACAGAGCGTTTAAATTTAACCAAGAACACAACAGACTTCTGCTTTTACATCAACAGTGGTATTTCCCGCCCCTTGAAATAACACATTTTGTGTAAGTATGATTTATCACACTGTGGTATTTTTTATTGTTCTGTTTGTTAGATTAGAATTTGGTTAATTACAGTTAATTCATGATTAAAAAAGGGGGACATTTATTTTCTCACACAGGGCCAGGTAGGTTTGGATAACGTTTTTCCCTTAATAAATGAAATCATCATTTAAAAACTCCATTTTGTATTTACACAGGTATATATAATTTGTCATGAGAATCCCTTTCACTCAAATCTCCAATATTGTATGTTTAGTGGACTAAAGCAGGAAGGCTATCTGGTGGAAGCACGTCTCTCTGTTGAAGAAAGCAGCTTGCCAAGAGGCAGCTGGGTGACTTATTGGTATGGTGTGAAGCAACGAGGCAAAGAGATTTTAGGAACTGCCACAAGACATGTTCACATTCCTTCAGACCCAAGCATTAAAGGTAAGATAACCAATCATTTAGCTTGACACTGTCATTTGTCCAATTCTGCTTCCAGTCTTTCTACATAAACTGATCACAAACCTGCCTGTGTTTTATACAGAGGTGCATCTTTATGAAGGCTTCATTAGCCGTTATGATGAACAAAGGTTATGGCAAAAACTCTTTAGCTGGAAAAACTCAAAAGGTGTGGAGATTTCAAACACCTGGCAGGCCTCAGCTACAACTCTGCTGAACAGAATCTTCCAGAAATGGACTCCTTCAGACAAACAGAGCACTGTGAGCCTGGGTCACAATTTGAGGAATTTTATGGAGAGCCTTGGTTCTGCTCATATGAATATGGCATACCCAGACAATTCACATCCTCCTCAGGTCATGGTGGGTACAGCGAGAAGAGTGAAAATAAAAGTAGAAATTATCTGTGGTACCTTCAGTATTCCACGAATAACATGTTTTTATTTCCAGGTGTCCGAGCTGATTTCAGAGAACTTGCTCCAGATCTTAAAAGGAAAGCCGAAGGAGAATCTCCCGAGCTCCTGCAGGGACACTAGTCCTCTCGTTCTGGGGCTTTCTGTTTTCATGGTTACCCAAAATTGTAGAATCAACCTGGGAGATAACGGCTGGGCTGAGCTGTGTCTCCTGGTCTCAAAGTCTACAATGGAAAAGAAAAACCTGGACGGGTTGCAGAGTTCTTTCACAAACCCACAGTTGTAAGTGTTTTTACAGGCTTTAAACTTTAAGAAAAATCATTCTTGACCTAGTTTGACAAAAGTTTCTCGTGGTCTTCCTTATCTTAGCACACAGTCTTCATGGGCATAACCTATGATTTGCACCAATTAATTGTGGTGTTTGTGGAGAGTCCTTTAAAGTTCTTAGTAACTTCTTTCAGCATTTTGAAGCCTTCACTTTAGCGTTCAGGCCATTGCCATCTTGATTTTCTTCACCCAGAAGTGACCATATCTGGGGAAGACGGTGGAGTGTGAAGTTATCAGCCTGCAAGCTTGCAGCCATAAACTGTTTAGTTGTAACACACAGACATTGAAGATTGTTGTATTTGTGTTTGCATTAATCAGAAATTGTGCTTTGTAGTTTGAAGTATTCAGTTAGAAGGAAATTATCAGTTTTTCAAATATTGAGATAACATTTTAACATTGATGTATTGTATTTTGTATTTTTGTGAAAAATATAAGCAGTTGATTATTTTACACATTCTTTTTGTGTTTGCTTTGTTTTTTTTCTTTCTCATGCAGATTACATCTAATGCACACTGGTAGATTTATTAACATATAAAAATACAAAATGGAATATCAAATAGATGTCGCTTTTTACTGAATTTGATTGATTATTAAAAAAAAGCAGCATAGCTGTTTCAAAGGCTTTAATTACTGTACAAATTAAATTTTCTGCTGACTTATCTAGCAAGCTCTCTGCCAGTTCCTTTAATTCCAATTTAAACTCCACTTAAGGTAATTTAACCTTCATCTTTACAGAAACATTATCTTGGTGTACTGATTGAGGTATTGATATTTCTTCCCCTCAGCACTCTGCAGGGTCTGATAAACCACTGTGCTCAGTACATGGTGGCAGAGGTCGTCCTGCTCGTTCCTCTGCTCCTCAGACTCAGACAGTCAGGAGCTGATGCAATGAAAGTGGGTCCAGCTGTTGAGGAAGAGAACTGGTCTGGACTTCAAAGCATCTATTTCAGCAAATTCAGAGAGCATATTCAGTCCCGTCCTGACAAAAGAAGGTGAGTCTGTCTCAAAGCCACCTTAGGTTGCGTTCTTTCCCTGAAGTGTTGATCATATTTACTGAAGTATTTTTTTTATTATCACAGGAGGATGCTCTCTCTGATCCAGAAGCACTTAGCACTGGCTAAAGAGACACCTCTGCTCCTGATGAGCTGGTTATCTCTGGTCGCATTTGAGGACCTTCCTGAATTTTCAGACCTGACAGGAGTTCCTGCAGAGCATCTGATCCAGAGTCTGTTGTACAGACTGAGAAAATGTGGGGAGAAAATGGATCTGAATAGAGAACAGGAGAATGTAGAGGTGAAAAAAAACCGAATTATTTAATAGAATCGTGCAAAATAACACTGTTCCATCTTTAAAATGATCCTCTGTGAATCTCCTTGTCCTTTTTTCCTGCAGCATGCTCAAAAATCCTTTACACACATCTTGCTGAAGGTAGACAGAGAGAAGGACAGGTAAGGACATCTGAAATGTGCTTCGTACATTGTGTTGTTGTGCTTTCAGTAACTTTAACTTTGTCTTTGCAGAATTATTGAATGTGAAAACATCAAACCTGCATTCACGACCAGCATCCATGTTGCAAAGCGCATGTGCTGTTTTGTGCGAATTGTCCCGCAGTACCAGGCCATAGTCCTGTCCTACCAGCTGTTGCTGAAATTAGCAGAGATTTTGGAGGCTAAACTGAGAAAAGAGGTAAAACTCTTTATATTGTGTGTCTCATAATGCCTCAATATGGTCCATTATCTTAAATTAGTTATGTTTGTTTTGTGTCTTGTAGTCTGAAAAAGATGAGTTTGAGACCCTAAAGCAGCAGCTTCTGAAGGAGCTGTTTCCAGTGCAGGAGCGAATCAGAGAGTGGAGAGATGAACTGCTTCAAAAACCCCTTCTGATACAAGGGGTCAAAACACTCAGCTACCCAAAGGAAATCGAGGTGTGCAGCAAACACAGTTGAACAAAGCAACATGTATTACTAATAACGATTTTTATTTATTTTTGAATCGTTTTAGAAAATTTCCTTTCAAAAGCAAAAAAGGTTTTATGTTATAAAAATGGTCACATTCTAAAGACATGATTGAAATGTAATCAAGTAATCCTTTATAATGTAACTACAATCTTATTGTACATTTTAAATGTAATCTGGGATGATTATAGTCATTTATACTGATTACATAATCAGAGTTACTCCTCAGCCCCGCCTCTAATCACTCAGTTCACCTTGTATAATGTCTGTGATGAACTATCAGATGTGGGACGCGCTGCTGAAGGTCGAGTGCTCTTCTGAGGAAGTTTCATCCTGCTGGAGGCAGAGCCTGGAAAAAGACTTGAGGAAGAGGATTTCCAAGGTCAGGGCCTGCATATTGTCAAACCAACCTTATTGGTCTTGTTTTAGAAACATCTGAATTCAGGTTCATATAAAGACTGGTATTGGTTCAGCATGTAGATGTTTTCCCTCTGAAGCTCAACTGAGCTCCCAGAAAGTTGATGTTTTCAGTGTGAGAAACGTAGACTCATCTGAGCTGTTTTATTTTGCAGGCAACTGATGAGGACAAAGTCATGCTCTGCTGCCTTGAGTCATCCCAGGCTACTATAAGGAAAAGCCATGATGTCCTACAGGCTTGTTTCAATGAGCTATGTCACTCTGCAATCAAGACAATCTGCCAGGTACGCTACAGATTAATAAATGACTCAGAGCACAGGTTCTATGTTCATTTTCTAAAGCTTTTAAAGAGCATTTCTAAAGTGTTTTAGGCTTTTTTCTTTTGGATGAATATGTTTAACAAGGCTCCCAACATCAAACAGGTAGAGATTTAAGATGTGATTTAAGTGATGTAATGCTGGATCATCAGGCTCACAGTGTAGTTCAGGTCTTAAAGCAAACATCACATCCAAGTGACCCGTGGCTCTCTCCACACAGTCTGTGTCTCATGCTTTGACCTGATGTTTTTCCTACAGAAACCTCTCATGAGTGCTGCTCAGTACAAACACGGTACAAAAATCAGTGAAGCTGAAAAAAAAAGGGTTTGAAATTAGTAGAACTTTAATTCAATGCCTTCATTTTTATGGAGCAGCTACCACAGGTCTTACATAAATATCTGTAACTAGTATCTACTGTATATTTGACACATCTGTGTAGTAGATTGTCTTTATCTACAAGTCAAATATTCTACTGTCTGTTCTCTTGTTTATGTGTAATAATGAGCTGGTTATTAAGTCAGTCTATTGAAAAATATACTTTTACACTTAAGCTTTTATTTAAAGGCTGCTAAGCTACTTAGAATCTCATTAAATCTATGGTGCCAAACTAGGTCAGTTAGCTTTATCAGGTCAAATATGAGATTTATCTTTTGTGTTTTTTTAAATTGAGTTATTCGGATATCCGAGCTACCAAACTGAACCTTATAAAACAAGAAAAAGTGAGTCTCATGAGCTGTAACTAACTAAAACAACTACTGTCTGTTTTTGACCTGTTTTCTTGTTTTCTTGTTGAGTTTCTACCAGAGTTATTATAGATTTATATTTTAATTAGTTTTTATTTTTGAATTTTTGTTTTAGTTTTAGTTAGTTTTCAGAGTGGTTTAGCTGGTTTCAGTGTAGTTTTTATTAGTTTCAGTGTTATATATCAGTTTTACTGTAAAATATCATATATAATTTATATAATATATAATTTGTCAGGGGAAGATTTAAGGAGTTCAGAACAAGAATTACACACCAACGATTCACTTACAGTCGTATAGACGTCCTAGTCTCAGTAACATAAGCACCACCTCCTCCTCAGACTTCTTCTCTTTACAAATTTGACCCAATTAAAAAGACTAAAACTTAAGATGGTCCCTATGTATATTTTTGTTTTATTTGAGTTAGAGTCTAGTTTTTGTTTTTATTTCAGTTAACTAAAAAATATTTCACACAGTTTTAGCTTTTAGTTCAGTTTCAGTTATTCTTTTTGTGCTAATTTAAGACCTCAACAACTGTTTTTACATCAATTTGGAATAAATGTGTGGAGTTTGTAAAGCATTTTAACAACACATCTCTCATTGCAAAATTCTCCCATTCACATTAAAGTCAATATTAAACAGTGAATGGGTGAACTACTGTATGTAGTATACAGTATAGAGTAGTGGACTATATGTATACTGTGTTTATGTTTTTAGAGAAGGCAGGAGGGCGACCTGATGCGAAGGCTGACCTCTAAGGCGAAAGAGCTTCCTGTTGCTGTTGTGTCTGCTGTTGTGGTTGAGTCAGCTGCACGGTTCAGAGACAACATGGTGCTTCAGCTGCTCGATCCTCAGTCCGCCATGAGCCATCTTCTGTTGAATGGTATGTATTTTCATTTACTCATTTATGTCTTCTTGAAATGTATTTACTCAGTGCTGTTCAAGTTTCATAATGGCTGTGGTGTTACTGCTTTGGTCCAGGTGACTGGAAGTCGATCCAGGTGGATGACACCGCAGGGCAGGTGGTCCACAGCTGTGTGGAGGCCATACGCTCTCTGATGGGGTCTATGCTTCAAGGAGACGTGTATCTGGGACACCTGCAGACCTGCCTGAAATATAAGGACCAGTTTAAGAAGCTTTACCAGCAATGTATGAACCTTCGCAAACAGCCTACTACTCCTTCATTCTCTTTTTATTACACATCCTGTCCTTTATATAAAAGAGGTATTCAGAACAGTTAAATACAAGAGGGATGTAAAATTAATTAGAATACCAAAACTAATTTCCTCCATTTGTGTCTTTAGTTTCTGCCAGCATGGCTTTATACAAGGCCACAAACTGCCTACCAAAGTGAGTGTACCCCTAACAAAATAAATGGATTGATTAACATTATCTGCATCATGTTTTCCACAGACAAGAAAAACACCAAATCTGAGACGGTTCCTGTCAGTGCAGACACTGTTTTGGCTCAGAGAGAGAAAGATTTGAACATGTTCATGCAGAGGAAACAGCAGATGGATACACTCATAAAGATGATAGCAAAGGTTACAGAAAGCATCACAGGTGAGTTTAATGAAGAATACAGTTAGTTTCACCATTATTAACACGAATTATTTAAATAACTTGGCTCTGTATGGTGGTTTTATGGCTTTTTTCCTTCACATTAACATGGTTCTTATGTAAATAGTTCCTGAGATGTTGACCCTGGAGGAGCAGCACAGTGCAGATCTCCACGCTGTGAGCCTGAATAAACTGGTGTTTGTTCAGTCTTTTGATGCTGAAGGGAAGTTACAAACAGCTGGTTCTCCACGAGTCCTCTGGTATAACAACAGTATGAATGTCTTGAAAATGGCCAAAGAGATGCACAAACTGTGTGACAGCAACCTGATTCTGTCCTCATGGGTCAAAGGAGCTGCATCTCTGGCAGCGAGACATCCCTTCCCAGCTCCTGTTCCAGTGAACCTAACACAGATCTGCGACAACATCTGGAAACCACTGCTGACAGCGTTTGTTAACCTTGGCATCAGCATTGCAGAAGCAAAAATCACTTTCAGGCAACTCGATCAGGTTTTGGTGGAGTCTGGCGAGCAGGGTGATGGAAGGCTAATGAAGAAGGAGATGAGTCTGATGTCGGAGATGTTTTCTGAGGCAGGAGGGTACAAACCTGAGGAGAACTGGGAGAAGCTGAGGCTTGATCAGATCCAGAAGTATCGACAGCTCCACGAGGCAGCGGCTGCAGCCAGCGCAGTGTTGAAAATTGCAGAAAAAATGAAGCTTTCTGGAAACTTCACTGAGATTGAAACACTCAGCCAACTGGTAATAGTTGTATAATATAATAAATATTAGTATTTAATTAAAGCATGGTTCGTTCTCAAACTCTTTCTGGCATGCCTCACTTCAGAAGACAACAGTGGGGCCCGCCATACAGTTTGAAAACCACAGAATTAAAGTAGGAGTATTTACAAAAGTGAAGGTAGTTTATGTTTCTTCCTCTTTTCTTTAATATTCTTTCTATTTGACAATTTCCACCTATCTAAGAGATATGTTTTCAAACCATTCAGAACCAGTTTGGATACCGAATTTTTTACTGTAGAACAAAACTGAAGACATTAAAACTATGAAAACACATATTCGGATTTGTGTAGTGAGAAAATAGATGCTAAACAACCCAGAATTTGTTTCATGCGTTAGATTTTTCAACAGTTTCCAAGGTTGTCACCTGGAGCTTTGCCATCAGTCTTGAAGGACTTCCCTCATACGCAGAGCATGTGTTGGCTGCTTTCGTCACTCTGAAATTCAACTCATCTCAAATCATCTTAGTTGGGTTTGGGTCACTCTGCTTCTAGACATTACAGAGCCTGGAGGTGTTTTTTGGCTCACTCTCCTGCTGAAAAATAAATTAATTTCCCTCTAAGCTTAAACTAGATGGGATTTTGTGCCCCTGCAGTAACAGTGCCAGTAGCAGACACCATCACAGCTCCTCCTCTGTGCTTCACATATGCAGATACCATTTGTTCACCTTCTCTACATCACAGCAATTTTCTTCTTCTTCTTCTTGGTACCAAGAAGAGGTGGTTTCATTGCTGCAGTTCCATCACAAAGGCCTGGTTGACACAGTCTCCTCTCAACAGCTGATCCTGAGATGTACAGTGGGGCAAAAAAGTATTTAGTCAGCCACCAATTGTGCAAGTTCTCCCACTTAAAAAGATGAGAGAGGCCTGTAATTGTCATCATAGGTATACCTCAACTATGAGAGACAAAATGAGAAAAGAAAATCCAGAAAATCACATTGTCTGATTTTTAAAGAATTTATTTGCAAATTATGGTGGAAAATAAGTATTTGGTCAATAACAAAAGTTCATCTCAATACTTTGTTATATACCCTTTGTTGGCAATGACAGAGGTCAAACGTTTTCTGTAAGTCTTCACAAGGTTTTCACACACTGTTGCTGGTATTTTGGCCCATTCCTCCATGCAGATCTCCTCTAGAGCAGTGATGTTTTGGGGCTGTCGCTGGGCAACACGGACTTTCAACTCCCTCCAAAGATTTTCTATGGGGTTGAGATCTGGAG
>VUQS01032605.1:0-15243 GCA_015108495.1 Heterochromis multidens | reverse complement strand
TTTTTTTTTTTTTTTTTTTTTTCCCACCTTTTCTTTTTCTGGGACCTGAAAAGCAACTGTAAGCTTTTATACGCAAGATGTTGGCTTTGCAGTTTGACCTGTTGTGCTCCAGCGTGGACTCCTTAGGACCAAATGTTTAGTGTCTACAGAATCAGATCTACTGTTTAATTTTTCTTTTTTTGGCTTTAATTGGCATTGTGAATGAAGGCTTTGCTTTTCTCCCCTTTCATACGTACAGCACATAAATCATGTCCCTTGATATTTACTTAGATTATCCTTTTGGTGTTCTTTTCTTTCATGAAAAATATTCTGTTCCTGAATTCTTTCTTTTTGTCAGTGCAGAATTTTTAAAATGTAGACTATTTCTTGCGTGAATGAAATGTTACGAGTATGTGTACAGTAGCACCCTTTAATAAACATTTTCAGTGTTAAAGTTGCTGTCGGTTTTATTTCAGAATGTGAATGGAATATTCACAAAGCATTTAAGTTAGCAAATGTAATTACATCTAAAACAATGCATAAGAACTGTTTTGGATGAAAGGAGTAGAAAGTGATATTATTGAACCAAACTTTAGCTTAATATCAGGAAATTTCCTACCATCAGGGAAAGAAAAGCACTATCTTGGGTGAATAATATATAAGTGACAGGTATCATTAGATGGTCTTATGTTTATTTTCAAAGTGAAACCACTTTTTTCTGTTTTGTTGAAGAAAATGTTTCAAGAGCAATAGCTCCTCTTCCCCAGCAGATGGTGCTGTTAATCAATAGCAATCCAAAAGTAAACAACATTTTTATGCAAGTCATTCACAGTTTAAACACTTAAAGTTGCTCACTAGAACAAGTAGTAAATAGGTGTTTATGGATTATTATACAGCTTTTCGAGGTGCAGAGATTCACATCGTGTTTAGTGACTTTCTGCTGAAGCCATCCATATGTCTACAAACTCATGTTGTGCTGAGAAGCATCCAGTCAAACTCATATATATTTAAACTCAAATTGAGTTTCTAAAGGTACCAGAAGATACTATAAGTCAGGCTGAAATGTATCTAAAGTCAGCACAACACATAAAACAAAAATCAAATTCAATTAGTCATTTTTCTTTTGGTGCTAACATTAAGACATTAATGTACAGGAAAGATAGATGGAGGAATAACACACAACAAAGGTTAGATAGGAACCTTGGTTATTATGGTTCATTCATGGTTGGTGCCTTAAACCCTTAGGCCACTGAGGCAATCCACTTCAATTTCATGATGCAGCCATAAAAACAAATATACATCGGTGCAATATGCGGGTATTTTTTTTTTCTCAACTTGAAACTCACTTAAAGAAAAAAACAAGCAGGGAGTGCAATCTCTGCTAAAACCAGACTCCAAGCATGAGAGAATGAATCCTAATTGCCTCTATCTGGCCACCATAACAAATTATTAAATAACTAAGTGCATTACAACATGAGTTGTTAATTTTAATTTAAAAAATATGGTAAGAATAATATCTGTCCTATACAGACCAGCTGCAAGATTAGCCATAAACTGCAGTGAAGGTGTAGTCTTGTTCTTCTCTCACCACCATCTTTTTCTTTCTTGCTGCCTTTTATAGCAACTCTCTTTTACATGCACACACACACATACACACACACACTGTGCTGCTTGGCTACGTCTAAAGTGATGGAATTTTCCTCGCAAAAAGGCTTTTACACTCCAAATGGAATGCAAAGGTCACTAGTAAATATCCAGCCCCTGGGACCATTAAGCTGGGCAAAGAGAGGGAGCAGCAGGCTGTTTTATGGAGCCTGGAGCTGTCTGCTCACAAACCCAGGCCAGTATGGGTTTGGTTGGGAAAGACACTGTGCATTCACTGGGGCTCCAGCGACTATGTATGGCAAATACAGCACAACGTAGAGGCGGTTGTGGATTGTGACCAGAAGCATACAAAAGTAAAGCTCCATCAAAGCTTGAAATGCTTGAAATGAATGTGTACTGAGCGCTAAGAAGTATTGGCTTTTCAGGACACAGATTTTTGACACTGCAAAGAAGTATGACCTGACATTTGTAATATATAAGATTTAAAGCTGTTTTTTTTTTTCGCCATGGGAATCATATGCTGGTGTAAATGTATTTATTTATTCGCAACAGCCTCTCTGCACTTCAAACATACTTCCCCCTACTAGTAACTTCTAGTGCAAATGAGTTCCACAGGGTATTGTCCACAGCAGAGGTGGGTCGTCTTGCAGCATACTGCACAAAATGAGTGTCGGGGGAGCTACTGTGCAGCTGTGGTGAGGAAAGGGACTGCAGCAGTGGGGCCTCATCAGCATTACAGCTTGTTCAAGGATGCCACTAAAGCGACAAACAAATAAATGTGTACTCATACAGATAACATAAACACAAAAGAGCAAAGATTCCCCGTCTTCCGTTGGCCTCAGAGAAACTGTGAAAAATTGTCGAAAAAAAGTGTGGTGAGTCATGAGTATCACAGAGACCGGTGTAATTTGATGTGGCCTTTTCTTGTGCTGTGATCATGTAGACACAGCTGCCCAACAGCTGTGCCTCCTTGTTCCAATCAGATAAAAATGTCTGCAGTGACGACTGCCTCGTCGTCGCCTCGCAGTGCAGTGCACTGATCTGTGTGAAGGTGATTGCGACGTGATGCTCTAATTTGGGTGCCTATCACACTTAATGTGCGGTAAAGCACCACAGACAAAGCTTCTTCGTTCTAAATGCCCCCCGTGTACTGCTCCACAGCTCTCACCACCAACCTTCTGCTGCCTGTTTCCCCTTCACCACCACCACCACCACCCCCTCCCCCCCCCAACACTCCTCCCTTCATCTCCTCTCCCCACCAGGGGGAAAGAGTTATAGCTGCCATAAAAGGCAGGTAATGCATTGTTAACTAATTCTGTCTGCTCAGAGCTGATATATCCTCTGCTCTAAATCTCTGTTCTTCCAATAAAATGCAAATGCTAATGCTTGCCCTCCATGAGCTGATATCATTTTTAACAGGCCAGAGGTAAATGCTGGAGAAGGGTGGGGTAAGCCAGAGGTAGTCGGTGACATGGCAGGGTTTGGAGCTTTCATGGTATACGCCGTGTTATAAAGGAGACCTCGAGACCTGCTCCACATACCACCGACCAACAAATATGCATGCGTGCAACTGTCCACATGTGGCCGCAGGTATGAACGTGAGACTGCAGCAGTGCAGTTTTGATAAGCCGCGTGCATGTGTATAAGCAGCAGCAGTTAAGCTTCTAATAGTTTAAAGCTAGTGTTGCATCTTTGTTATTTAGAAGCCAGCATGGGAAGCTTTTCAGTCAGTACTCACTCACCGTCAAATAGAAAGAGGAGCCAATTTGCCTGTGGATGTAATGCATCATATTTCCATGTTAATAGTAGTGTCATACTTCGTGTAACCTTGGGCTTCTAAATATTGATCCACTTCTAGATTTTCAATTATCCTGTGCCGTTTTTCTGCCATCTGGTAAGGACCAGTGATTTGTGTTCCTTCATATCTGGAGGCTTGTCCTGTAATTAGACCATAAATTAATTTGCAGAGAAGAGAGAGAGAGCGAAAGAGAGAGCACAAAAGATTGAAGGCATTAAGTGAGTCCTCGGTGGTTGGAGACAGAAAATCATAGGAAACCACAGCACAGTGTTTTATTCACTATAGAATAAGATAATTGGATTACAAATTCCAGCCCCATTGCTTTTTTTTTTTTTTGGTTCAGGCATGTGTCACTTATTTATTTTCTCAACTATTTAAAAACCATGCTAATGCTAATGATTACTTATAAGTCACTTCTTCAATAAACTGCTAGAAATCATCCATTGACATAATTATGTCTAACTGCTTGCAGTGCAATAGCAAAATAATAAGGAAAAATTGAGTGCATTAGTGTCAAAATGTGTGTGAAACTTTGCAGTGAAATCTGCTGTGAACCCATCAGTGGATTGAAAATGACCCCCTGTGAAGGCAGGCAACAGTTGTGTGCTTTGAACCAAGTTCTTACTTACAGCACAGCTCAAGTGGAGCTCCAAAAAAAAAAGAAAAAAAAAGAAAAAGTACATTTTTATTGATTTTAAATTGGGAGTATAGGCTCCACTGCAAGATTAGCTCATTGTCCCCTGCTGCTAAATTACACATAGAGATTGTGGCTGCTCTCTTTGCCATGCAGAAATTCACATTAGACAAGCCTAAGTTACTCGCTTAAAGCAATTAAGAGAAAAATTACGTAACACAATGGGCTTCTCTAGGGCCGCAAAATGCAAAATCAGCAGGGTCTGAGTTTAAAACACTGTATGAAGACATAATCTTAAGTGGGTAAGGGTAATGTGACAGTAGGCTGTGGAATACTGCATTGCTGTACCTGCACTACATGATACCTTGGGTGTTTTAAAGCAAGGCTACAGCTGCCGGCATACTCTGATCATATCTTGTGGGGCTCGAGAGGCAAGGTCAGCCAACACAGAGCCCACCTGCTCCCCCATTCTCCATCACAGAGTCCCTCAGCCCTGGCCTCCCAGAGGAAACACGCCTGACTGCCGTGCTCGTACAGACAGCATGTGTCCCTGAATTTATGATGGCGACTTATTGGCGGCCTTTCACGTAAAAAGTCATCTTGAGTTTCCCAGTCTGGCTGTATGTGTGGTGAGCGTTAATCCATTAACATTCAGGGCAGACACGTACTGAGGCTGGCTTTCTGCCAGCTCAGAGCCCTGACAGTCTTTGACCCACCGCTGACCACAACATTCTCCCAGCCTTAGCCAGCCTTGACATAATACAGAGCCATAAACTATCTAATGTTACTGTGTATATGAATGTGAAGTATTATATGCCTGAGGTACAGTATGCAAGGCTTATAACCAAGTGAGAAAAGTCCAGCTGCAATAGGCTCATTTTCTCAGAGTAGGAAAAAAAATCACGTTTGTCTACTGTAGAACTATACACATATTACAGAGAGGCAAATGATCATGAAGTTTTAGTCCTTTCTATTTCCATCAAGGATTAGAGTTCAGAGAGGCCATGAAATCCCTAGGACTTTCTACAGTAGTATTTATTTCAGCAGGAGATGTGGAGGTTCATATTAACTGATCCACAAGGAATAGTTCTGGCAGAACTTAAAATGCTGCGAGGCTCACCCGGGCCTCAGAATAGAGAGCTTTCAACAACACGGGCTGCTCTACTGCTGGAGGTGGCTCCTGAACTGATTATACTTTTTGTGGCTTATAAAGCCTTGATAAATACTTTATAAAGCCTCGTTCCATAACAAATCTAACATATAAAAGAAGGCATAGATGTTATTCCACACAGGATAAAGGGGCTCTTGACAGGTTCTTGAATAGGTTTTATAATTCAATATTACAACCACCATCCTTGTAAGGACCCTGTCATCTTCCAAGGCTCACAGAATATATAAGTTAAACACACATTCAAGTGCTCACGGTCCAGTCCATTACACTGATTAGCAGTAAACACATTTGTAATAAAACTAAGTGAAATAGAGGTGGATGGTCTGCACACTGATTCATGGCAGAATCTTAGTGAAATATAATGTGTCTTGGATGTCGTACTTCTGAGGGCGCAGTGATACAGAGCTTTACTTGCGGGATCTGTAACGTGTACGGGACAATTTATCCAAACAGCTCATGTCTAAACATTGAGTCCTTCATCTCAACTGCTGGCCAGAAATAAACCCAGGCACAGCAGTGTGACGGGGGTCCAGTCAATGTGAGAGATTCTAGAGAGCAGAGCAGACCAAACAGATGTCTTTCCACAACATACACTCTTTTTTCTGTCTCCCTGCTTTGTACTGTCTGTCCACCACTTTACCTTACCATCCATCTGTCTGGTTATCGCCCTTTGTCACTACCACCCCCCCCACCCCCAAATTCACTGTGCTTGTGTTGCCTGCTCTGAAATCTGTTCACCATGCACGGAGCTACACATTATATAAGTGTTATTGGAGGGTTTAATGGTCCATTTTAGTGCAGATGTTTCTTTCTTTCTTTCTTTCTTTCTTTCTTTCTTTCTTTTTGTAACCAAGCAGCAATTATTAATGGAAGAAGAGCAGGAAGAAAAAAAGAAGAAAGAGTGGATCATGTGTTCCCACTTTTGACCTCTCCACTGTGGCATGTGCACACCTGGTTCAGTTTAGATTGCTGTTTCTGTGGAATAGCTGCTGGCTAGTGGTTTCATTTGGGGAGCTGAGGTCTAAAAGCTTACACCACACTCGCTCAAAGGTTATTTTTTGAGTGTTCAATTGCCATGTCTGACACGATCTGAGATGTAGGTGCAAAATCAAAGATGTGTCAGTGCTAAGCCAGGTAACCAGTAGTTAAGTATCAAAGCCAAAAATAATGAATTCATCTTAGGTAAGGTAACATCAACAATTTTGTTTTAAAAAAATGGCTCTGTGTAGATTTTAACAGGCCAAGAAAAATAACTTTTGATAATGTTTGTTAATAAGGCTGCATTACTTCAAAATGACATTTTTAAAGGTGTGTTTTAGCCCCAACTATGTGAAAATGTATGTCAGATGTGTTGCCTTGATTATGGGAAGGGCAAATCACGGCCACCTCAGACTCTGAGCAACTCATCTGTTTCCTATTGGAGGAAGTGATCCTGGCAGGAAGGTAGAGGCAGTAGATGAAGGCAGGCTGGGATAGAAAGACAGTAAAAAGAGAGCAAAGGGGTAGAGAAACAGGAAATGACAGTGTGACCCACAGGGCCCACTTACTACCTTGCCAGAACCCCCTGGCCACAGCCAGCCTACTGGGCCAGTGGTTTCCATCACCTGCTGCTTCTGGTTCCTCCACATAAATCCAGGTGCTCCTAAATAAAGCTCTCTTTCTCCAGAAGCCACAGGGTGCCAGAGAGGAGGCTGCAGGCTGGAGGGGCTGTACCACTGAAACAATGAAGCTCTGCCTCCCTGTGAGAACATGGCATGGAAAATACTGCTCCAAATAAGGCCAGGCTGAAAGAAGTAGGGAGCTGGGAATTTTTTTTATCGGTCTCCTGCAAGTTAAAAGCTCCATTTCATTAAAGCTGTCTTCTAATTAAAAGAAGCTAGACCATTCAATACAAAGTTGCTGCATTTTTTTTTAAACACCTGACTGATTATTAATATAAGTCTAGTCCAGTGGGAAGGAGAATCTCAGCACTTCCCAGCTCCTCACTGCCCCCTGGCAAGCTGAATGGACGCTGCAGCCACTGAACTGATAAACCTAGAAATCATTCCCGACTCCAGCCAGAGCTCTTTACAGTACCTTCAGCGCTCCCTGGTGATGGATTAATGCACTGTTGTTGTCATTTTATTGCCATTTTATTGCCCTGGTGCAATTTACCAGGCTTTATGTGCCTACGCTGGCCGGAGAAGCAACGCGCAAGCGCATGAGACCGACATTCCGAGACAAAAGGCCACCTCTCACCCGATATCCGCGCATGCGCATTCTCATCGACATAGGGCACACACACACACACACACACTCTAAATAAAAATAAAAACACGATTCAGAATCATTTGTACTACACATGAGTGCCTCACTATGTGAATCATTTGCAGCCACCTGGTGGACTTCACATTCACTGCTGCTGTGTTCTACTCTCACCACCTGGGGGCAATGTCACTCAACTGCCTCGCAGCTGCAACCTAATGTAACAGCGCCCTTCCGTCAAATAGTACTACGGATCAAAATATAATAATAACAATAATAATAATAATAATAATTGTTTCTGCGCTCTAGAGCGTCTCTGTGCTCGAGTTTCACAGTATTTAAGGCGACCATCTTTGCATTCGTACGCAGATATAAGGGTCATTGCAATTCCCGCAAACAAAGCCTCAGTTTTGGAGTTCAGTTTATATGAAGGAGTCTGACATTTCAAAACTCTACAGTGATTTTTTTAAGCTATTAATATTTTTCATCCGCCACCATTGTAAAGCATAACAAAGCACGTTTCACGTGTTATTGCTACCCAGCTTTAAAGTAAACACACCCGCCCACAGACGCACCTCACAGCTGCTGATTGTATGGTCCTTGTTCAAACATGTGGAGAGGCTTTGTGAAGTCTCTTGCCAAACTATTCAATTATCTCTCATGCTCTGGAAAACAGCCACAACTAGGTCGTTTAGATGGGAGAGGCTCATGATTTGCATTCTAGCTCCCTGTTGTTATTTTGGTGTAATTATGTTGCTGTTTCTCCACTTCTGACAGTCTTAAATCTGTTTTAAATAGATTTTGAAAGCTACAAATTGTTGCCTTTGTTAATGTCACCTAGTTTGTTGTTAATGTCACCTAGTTTGTTGTTAATGTCACCTGTTGTTTGATACAAAAACGGATCTTGTGTAAATCAAAATTTTTAAGACCTACTTTAAAAAAACAGTTGCACCTATTATGATCACATATTATGTGATCATGGTAGGTAGCGGCCACCAGAGGGAGCACTGATGCTGTCAATTTTAAGGGAGCTACCTGACAAATAAAGAGCATGAAACTGCAAGAAAAATAAATAAATACTATCACTTCTTTAATTCAGTATCCGGTGCTATAAAAATATTTCAGACACTTGAATTTGTTTCCCTCTGTGTCAGTCCCTGCCTTGGGAATTTACTCTATGTGTCATGTTGCATGTTCGGTGTAAGGTTGTGTGTATGTCTCTCACATTTGCAGTGTAGAGTACAATCTTCACAAGGACCTGTAACCTCAGAGTCTCGAACGCCCTGAGAGCTGCTGATCCATCACTCTTAATGGAAGAGGATAAGTTTCAGCCAGTGAAAGAGAGATCAGACAAAGGCAGGACGATTTATGAGAGACGTAGAAGTGGAACTCCTGACTGTGGGCCTTGATCTGAGCTGGGTTGTGGCTAGGCTAGTTTAGGCTATGCCCTGGGCCAGGGTCACTCACACACACACACACACACACACAGACACACACACACACACACACACACACATTAGTAGAGATCAAGAGAGCTTCAATCTCCATACCGCATCCCAAAAGCCAAACCTTTCTCCTTAGCTTTTGAAGTTCTCTTGCCCCCTTCTTCTGGACTCACTTTTGCATGTCCATCTTTTCCAGTGAATGTCAAGCTCTGGGTGGTGAAATATGGAGTGGAGACCTGTTACATGTTAGCTTAGGAGATAGCCAAGGTATAAATTATACGGGAGTCTCTGGCCAGCTTTATTTATGAGAGGCCTGTCAGGTGTTTAGGTGTTGGAGTGAGATGTGTGGCTTAAATCGTTTACTCCGCTGTAAATCAGGTCACACAGGCCACATCTGTTTGGACAGTGTATGTTTACGTGTGTGCGTCTGTGTTTGAGTCCTTGTTTTTGCTGAAAGACCAGGCTGCATGAGGCCTGGTTGTGATAATGTCAAGGCATAGGTGTTAATGCGTCGTCGTGAACGTGAGCGTGTGCGCATGTGTTTTTAAGTCTGTTTTGTCTGGAGGCCATCGTGGCTATAGTACAGATGGGATGAAGCACTTGCTATTGTTAGAGTTATTAGGCTGTCAGACTAACAAAGATACCTTTTATAGATCCCCTCAATGCCCACACCTGCTGTCACCATTTTATATTATGAGCAAATATGAAACCTATTCAACACTTTTCCTGCTTCTTTTGTGATGCCCCCTGTTTGCTTTTATCCCAGACATATCATGTAGAGGTGGATAGACCATGTGAATGTAGCCCATCTGAGGACATCAGGTATCTCTCAGCAGGTAGTTAGAACTGTCACTGGATGATGTATACAGGCTCTCAGACAGAAGAACTGCAGCAAACAGGTTGCATAGACAGTGTATTTGTTACCATTATTCCCCCAAAAGGCGATGCACAGGCGTTGTACAGTGTGAGCTGTGTGTACCCCTCTGGTTGCACTATTGTCTGTCTCCTGAGTCAGGCTTGTCTCAGCCCAACAATAGTGTGGGACTTGGCTGAAGGGTTTTGTTCACCCTAAGTGGGAAGAGATTCGCTTCTTAAAGTGAGACCAAAGGGAAAGGGAGTGTAGAATGGAGAGTGGAGGGGAGATGAACTGAGTTGAGGTTGAAAGGGGTTAAGAACATGAGACAGAAAACTCTGGAGAGAGATCGAGAGGATAAAAAGAAGGGGTGGAGAGGAGCAGAATAAAAGAGAGGAAGAGGGACAGAGGATGATGTGCTGGAGGCAGGTACATCTGCATTCTCTCCAAACACAGCATAGGCCTGTCTTAGGTGTCTCTATCCCAGCAGCGCTCACTGGCAGATTTATGGCATCCCCTTGTGCGTGTGTGTCTAAGCATGTGTGTGTGTAGGAGAAAGAGAGATAGGGTATGTGAGCAGAGGCGAAGGGCGGCAAGCAAAATTTCAACAATGTTGCATTCCATCGATATCGCAGTCCCAGTCTCTGCCGTATTTCATCCTTCCTCTCTCCCTTTATCCTTCCCTTCTTTTCCTCTCCCTCTCTGTTTCATCACCCTGGTCTTCACATGCTGCTCTTGGACCCTTCCATAGCTCTGCTGGGTCCCAGGCATTATAGCCTTCTCAGGGGAAAGGGTGTAAATCTGTCTCTCTGTCTCAGGAGATTTCCTGGGGCTCAGCAGACTCAACAAAGCCAAGCCAGTGTGGAGGACCAAATGTTACACAGACACACACACATCCACACAAATGCTCGCACTTCCATCTTTTCTCATTGACATAACAGCATTCTGTATCCCCTTACCCTAACCTTAACCTAAATGTAATTCTATCCTAAATCCTATCACCTTAGACAACACTTTGAAGGTGTGTCGCACAGTGAGGATCAGCCAAAATATCCTCACAAAGGCCTCGCTCCCACTATTTCAAACTCTGACTGGTCGACACCGAGACATGCATATACACAAACAGGCAGAAAAAGCTAACATTTGCTCGCACAGGCTTGGCCTTGTTTGGAGGCTCCTGTGTTAACAAACAGGTATGGCTCTTTCTTGTCTAGCCAAGCGCCTGGGAAATCTGTATTTGTGTTTGTGTGTGTCCACAGGAGACCCTACCCCCCAAAACCTTTTGTTCACAGGGGCTGTCCAGACAAGCTTGTTGTCTCTCTATTTTCTTTTTCTCTCCCCCTTCTTTTCTTCCCACTTCCCTCCCTGCTTTATTGCACTTGATTCTAAGCGCGTCCATTCCTGAGATGGCTCAGATAGCAGCTGAAGCTAAATTGCCCATCATAAAGCATCTGCAATAGCAATGGAGCTCTCGGGGAGGGACTGCTGCAAAGGGGTACGAGGCGGTTAGGGCTCACTATGAAAATACAAGGTCCTCTTTTTAATCTTTAAATGTGGAATATGAACTCTGTTTCAACATCCACAAATCATAAGGCCCTTCCTTAAACATTAAACGATTCTGTTGCATGATCGATTTCCTGAGTGCCTCCTAAATCAGTTTTATGCATATAATTTTCAGGAACATTTGGCCATTTGAGTGTGTGGGTTTTGGAGAAAAGTGACTGAAAATCAAAAGTAAAATGATCTAATGGTATTTCGGGACGCCAAAATGCTTCTGCATGATACTACTAATTACTCATACAAGACAAGCTAGTTAGAGTGAGATGCAGTGATTTATGAGGGAGCCATATATTTGGCTGTGCTGTGTTCCTGTCAAATGGTTGACAGATAGATGACTGCTGAGCCGTAATTGGCCTTCCTGTTTGTATCTTTTCTCATGTAACAACAAAGGCACTTCCCGGCCTTGACTGTAGAGGGTGCACATGTGAAAGTGCAGCCTTGTGTCAGTATGACAACAGCAGATTTTTTTTTTTTTTTTTTCACAGGAAGAAGAAACAAAGGAGAAAGGAAGGATGAGGAAATTACGTTTAGGTGGGGAAGACACAAGGTTATTGGAGTTCTTTTTTTCTCTCGCCCTCCCTGCAAGCAGTGTGTGTGTGGGTGTGAGAGAGAGAGAGAGAGAGAGAACGAGAGAGAGAGAGCAAGTCAGATCAGTTATGTTCCTGCAGGCCTTTGTATTGAGTCATATTTGAAGCAGAGCATCTGTGTGTGGCATTTGTAGTGAGAAATGTCTCACCATCCAGCCAAAAATAATCTCTTGAGATGCCAGGTTAATATTAACAAAGACTTTTCTTTTTGCAATCAACACAGCCCCATGGCCAAAAGATGGAGAGATAAAGACAGACAGCTGCTCTGTAGGCATATTCAAGCGGGAAAATCCCTTTCTTCTGCATAGTGCTGTGTATTCTATCAAAGCTGTACTATTATTGCTTCGTGAATTAGAAGAATTCCGTGGGACCACAGGAGCAAGACAGGGCCAGCAGCCTGCTTGGCATGAGCTCCGGTGTGATCATCATCTATGGGTGGAGTGCCGCCCCTCACTCCTGCCTCCCAGCTAGCCCTGTCCTGTGACAGATGAGCCCAATGACAGCAGGACGCAACAACCTGCAATTGAACATTCCCCTGCGATCTGTCAATGTCCGTGGTGGTGTTTCACTCTCAGGAAAGCACACAGTGACATACGCACCTTCACACACACCCTGGCATTAAGTCATGCCGCAAGTATTAGAAGAATCAGCGCCAGAAACGCCTCCTAAGTGGTTGTGAAATGGTTCAGATACCTGTTGCAGGTGTCTTTTGAGGTTTGTGTAATGGTGTGCACGCCTTATTTCGCTGATCTGCAAGGAACTCTTTTGCTCAGTCTGAATTTTCCGATCTGTTTCTCCAGCACGGAACCAGTTGGATTGCACATTATATCAGCTGGCCTTTTTTTTTTTTTTTTTTTTTTTTTTTTTTTTTTTTGGGTTTTTTTTTTTTTTTTATTGTATTAGTCATTGTTTCATAGATGAAGGAGTACAATCAGACCACCCATTGTTTTCCCACTTTATTCAGGATTTAGTTGGAACTTATTTCATCTTGTGAAAAGACTTGATGTCATTCTTGTATAAATTGCTTTGTTTGAAAGTGGCCTTCAGTCGAAAACAAAAAAATGCATTTGACACAAAGCAATGTATAGGGTTAGCTATTTCTTAAAGGCTTTACAGCTGTAGAATTAGGTTGTTTAAACTACCATTGTAAATGAATAATTATTTTGCTCAAAGCATGCTATTTATATTTAAGGTATTTTAATATTGATATTGCTTATGATTAAATTTATTATGTTAAGGAGATTCCATTTGATGCATAGAAATGTAAGAGGTATATTATATATTGAATATTAGATCATTTGAACATCATGAACTTGAGACCTTATTGTAACTAATACCACAGTATGTTCCTAATTAAATCATATGCAATAAAAGAGCAACCTTAACATCTATATTGTAAAATCCTATTTTATTATAAACACTGAATAATTCCTTTGATCCAAGAGCTGCAAAGAGTATTTGCACTTATACATAAATTACAAGATAAGAATGTTCCTAACAGCGCTGCAGCACTGACCCCAGATGATAAGCCTGCTTCCAATGCCATTGTTGACTAATCTAAGGTTGCCCTTTTACTTGATTATATCTTTGTGCAAGACCTTCCTCAAGTTTCTATTTTGTGATGTTTATAACATATATATGAATCTATAATAAATGGAAGTAAACAGGTGACCTCATGGCTTTGAATTTCTCTTCATTTCTCTCAATTTCTCTTCAAAGGCACTGATAAACATGGTTTAAATACAGTTTTCATCACACTGATCCTTGAAGACCAGGTCCTTTTCAACAGAAATTTAAGATTTAGATAAAAATAATGCATGGGAATGTGCTTAGTGTACATATTGGATTCACTTTACTGCGTTGCTTAGTCAAAGGTTTGTTTCCTGAAGTGTCTGCCTTCTGTGTCATTAGAGCTCCACCTTGTGGATCAATGCATGAATTACCAAATTATCTATCTATCTATCTGTCTGCAATCTGCTTCCTTTATTGAAGAAAATACTTTACTTTGCCCATGTTACTCTGTTATACTTTATTATTGCAGTACTTTGTCAGGCAAGAAAGTAAAGATAAATGATTTACTTCATTGTCCTTTTTCATCATAGTGTTGAATATGAATGCCTTAATGCAAAATACTGTAGCTCTAAATATTCCAAAGAAATCTGTTCTAATCAGTTTAGTTATTGGTAAGCCTGCACTGACAGTGTTAGCATATCTACCATTTCTTCAGTATAAATTAAAATACTTTTTGTCATTGATAGATAATAATGCTATAACTATAATGCCTTATCTTGGCACTCTGCAGCATCCACATCAAGCAAAGTTGCAATATCTGGAAAACTCGTAGGAACAAGCCAAGTAAGCTTCAGTTATAAAGAACATTCAAAACCATATTGTGATGGTGTAGCACTGCACTTGTACAAAAAAAAAGGAAAACATTAAAATATTTGTACACAAGAAAACACGGGAGCTGTATTTCCATCAATTTGTAGACATTACACTGATCCCCCAGAAGCTTAACCTGAACCTAACCATAATTTCTTGCTGAAACTATAAAAGATAAAAATAGGCCATATTTTTTAACATTATTTCATAGTCATAAGTCATCACATCAGTGCTGGGGTCACTTTTATGCACACTATAATGTTTGCAAGTAGGTCGCAACATGTCTCAAAAAAGAATTTATCCTTCTGGCGCTTAAAAAAAAAAACAGAGGAAGGAAAAAAGCAGCACAATAAAGGTATGTTTCCATGATTAATTAGTTACTTATCATTAACATTCACTAACAATGTTTATACTGCAAGTTTTATCTTTATCTATCCATGAAGCCAGATGACACACACCAATTAGTTAAACTACAAGAATGTCTTAAAGACATAAAGACCTGGATGACCTCTAAATTCCTGCTTCTAAATTCAGATAAAACTGAGGTTATTGTACTCGGCCCTAAAAATCTTAGAAACATGGTGTCTAACCAGATACTTACTCTGGATGGCATTACCTTGGCCTCCAGTAACACTGTGAGGAATCTTGGAGTCATTTTTGACCAGGATATGTCCTTCAATGCGCATATTAAACAAATATGTAGGACTGCTTTCTTTCATTTGCTCAATATCTCCAAAATTAGAAACATCCTGTCTCAGAGTGATGCTGAAAAACTAGTTCATGCATTTATTACTTCTAGGCTGGACTATTGCAATTCATTATTATCAGACTGTCCTAAAAACTCCCTGAAAAGTCTTCAGTTGATCCAAAATGCTGTAGCGAGAGTACTGACAGGGACTAGAAAGAGAGAGCATATTTCTCCCATATTGGCTTCTCTTCATTGGTTCCCTGTTAAAACCAGAATTTAATTTAAAATCCTTCTCCT